>JAMPIV010018659.1:0-114943 GCA_024509875.1 Oreohelix idahoensis
TCTTCCTGCTGTTTTATAAAGGAATCATGGGAAATCTCCAAGGGATCATCTTGGATCTGCGCATCATTATCTTCAGAATGTGCAGATTGCGGCATATTAAGAGCTTGAGCCCTAGTGATTACTGCATTAGCAGATTGCATATTAACATTTTCCCAATTAGAAATTTGCTGTGGAGTGCATTCTTTCACTCCATGAATGCGACCGATGATAAGATCAGCGATCGGATTCGGCAAGAGACATGCTTGCACCTCTCCTGTAAAGAAAGGCGTTGCAATATTGATAATGGCAGTGGAGTACTTCTCCAATGTGCCACCAAATGTTACACATTTGACTATATTGCCTGTAGCTCGAGAAGGATTTACGAGTGATTGCCTCACTCCGATGGTAGTGCACCCCGAATCGAAAAGAATTGATACCGGAGTACCATCTATTAGGCCCCTATTAAAGACAAGAGCACCCCTTCCATTATGCGCGATTGACGCATGGAGCGCGAGAAGCGGGTGACCGCAGCTTAAAGTAGAAACTGTGGTTGGATCGAATAATGTTTTGCATTGCGAACACTCAGATGCTCTAGCAAAATCAAAAGCGGAATTTGCTACACTATTGGAGTCTTTTTTATCATTATTCTGATTACCGGCGTCGTGGAACTCCTGTTGTGCAGAGTTAGCTTGGTAATAAGATTTACCATGTCTTTTGTGTTGTGATCTACCTCGGTTATAATTGTCTCTATAATTATTATTGCCTCTGTTATAACCCCTATTTGGGTTTGAATCATAATATTCATGATCATAATCATCACGCTCATTATATTGAGTATCCCTGTAATACTGGTTTTTTTGTCTCCATGAAGCACTTGGGTAGTTCCTATAGCTACTCCCTTTACGAGAATTTCTAAAATTATGGGTACCCCTCGCGTGTCGAGGACTATCTGCCCGATTCCAGTTCTTCGAAGAAGAACCCTGATTTGAGTGGTTATCTTGGTTTTGATACTTATTCCAATTAACCTTTTTATCAAATTTATTTTTAGCTCCTTGGAATTTGTGTGAGTAATTCTGATTATATTCTGTTGCCGAAGCAACTGGCATACTCTCTTTGATGTTAGAGTTACTAAGAATCATGTCAGGGTGTGCCGTGGCATACTGGTCACAATATTCTTCCATTTGCTTTAATGTACTAGGTTTACGCTCATGTAAGAACTCTAGGAATGATTTATTAACCGAAGACATGACCTTGTCTCTTAGCAATAAATCCGTAAGACCATCAAATGTTTTCTCTGTTTTGGATAATTCAATCCATCGCGAAAGTGTAATTCGTGCTTTTGAGATGAATTCTGAGAATTCTACACCTACCTCAGGTCTCATTGTTTTAAACAAAAGACGATAACCTTCCTCAGACAGCTGATATCTCTTTATCAAAACTGCTCTAACAGCATCATAATTATCCTTGTCGGCCTCTTCGACGAAATATAACTTACTCAGAGACTCCCCTTTTAGATTTTCAGACAACTGATTCACATACTGTGATTTGTCAACATTATGAGCTCGACAAGCCCGTTCAAATCTATCAAGCCAGAATGCTATATCATCACTGGCAGAGTTGAACGCTGGTACCTTGACCTTGTACACAAAGGGTTTACCATTACCACTAGATGCCTGATTAACATTACTCATACTTGTCAATTTTAATTTCTCTAATTCAAACTCATGTTCTCTTATTGCTTTTCTCTCTTCAGCTTCTCTATCTAATTTTTTTTGTTCTGCAGCAGCAGCAGCTTCTAATTTTTTCTGTTCTGCATCAAATCTCCTTTCCTCCACTTGCATCTGCAATTTCTTTAGTTCAGCAGCAGTATCGCTTCTTTTTCTAATCTTTTTTCTTCAGCTAGAGCTTTCCTCTCTTCAGCAGCAGCTTTTTTTCCTCAGCAGCAGCTTTTTTTTTCTTCTGCAGCTAATGCTTTGTCATATTGAGCAACAGCCCATTGTTCTAAGTCTTTCCCAGTCTTATCAAGGGATTTTCCTTGTGCTATAAAGTAATCTAATGTAGACATTTTGTCTTCTTAAATCAGAAACCTGAAATGTAAATAAATTACCTTATTTCACTTTAATGGGAGACAAGTCTATATCATAGACTTAGTCTTAGTGAAAACTTGTATGGTTTATAATAACCAATGATAACTTGAGTACCTGTTGACAACAATAACTGTCTATCTCAAATACTGTGGGAGACAAGCCTTACAAAGGTCTTGTATACCTTAATGTAATCAATGATCACTTGAGTACCTGTGGAAAATAATATTTCCCTTTTCCAATCACTTTGGGAGAGAAGCCTTATAAAGGTCTTGTACACTTTGTTTTATAACAATAACAATCATAAAGTCCTGATCTGTACTATACTATAAGTGTATTCCATAACAAATCACACATATCACCTCCCATCCAGGCCCGCAAAGACATAACAATCACACATATAAACAAATAATATATAAACATAAATATATATAAATCATCAATGTGTGTATCATATCATGCAATGTGTTGTAGTTGCAATGTATAGTACTGTATGCTCAGTTTTAATCAATTAGACTACCACTTTATTGAGTAATAGATTTGCATTCTAACTATTACACTGTCCCAGATATTGCTACACTTGTCAGAACAGGTCAAGCTGACATTGATTGTATAGCTGTCCTACTGGTGTTGATGTGGTCAAACAAATGTTCTTGTAACTGTAAAATGTGATTCTCAACACAAGACTGCGTAGGCTGGACCCAGGGATCTGGCTCACCACTGTAAACTTTCTTTCCCACTGTAAAGTTGCTTTCACACACACTGTAAAATGTCAGTCTGTAAAGAAGTATCAGTTGTATACTGTAAACCTTCTGTAAAGTGTGGTGTGTTCTCTTTCTTCTGTAAAGCTCCACTATCAATCACTGTAACATGTTGTTGGTGGTGCCACTACTGTATATGTCCATTGTAGTGTACAGAGTTGTTGAGATCAGGCATGCTCCAGTCTACCCAGCTGTAAATGGGTAACTCACCCTAGTCCTAAGTTAGGGAAGGCAAAGGCAGCTGTAAACAGTAGTTTCCCTCTAAGGCTCCAGGGGAAGCAGGCCCTAAACTTGGTCACTTCAACCGACGCAGGATGGTGTATATATGGGTAGAAGTGTAGAGTGTGTTTAACGCGAATGGTGTACTGTTCGTGTTCTGACCAATCTAAACACTCATTCACTTGTGTCTACAAGGCACCAATGCAGACTGCTGGAATCTTTGTTTACACAGTTTATTTGGACGCTCACACTGGGACATAACGAGTAAATCATGGGTATGTTGACATATCAATTTGCAGGCATACATAGTAGATCCTATGTCATGGCACATTCATAAATAATAGGTAGTACATCAATGGCCGCATCCCCTATCTGACTAAGCGCGTCAGTGAAGGCGGATCGGTAAGTAACTAAAGTTGCTTTATATTCACAGTTTATCATAGTGTGAAACCACGATAAGGGGTTTCTATCAAAATTGAGATCTCCTTGCCACTGTCCGAATAATAAGATACATGTTCCGTTCTTTAGACAGTGATCCAAAAAATGCGATGACAGGAATGTAACATGGCCGCCTACCTGAGTTGTCGCTCACTCGCTCACAGGAGGATATATATATAAGCCAAAGTTAATTTGCAATACATATGCATAATTTCATAAAGTTCCTCCACACAGATCTACCGTAATCCAGTTACCTCACGTAGACATAATTACAGTATGGAGCCTGTCATCTCCGTCGATACAAACTTGACCCTAGCGTTGCGAAGCACAAAATTCCCGCTAGGCCTAACCGACCTGAGATCATCAAAACAGGGACTGGAATTACCTGGAGTCCGAATCATACATGGTACCGTACATTAGGAAAGTCTCTAACACAACTCTAGTAGAGACACAATCTCCTATAGAAGAAAAACTACTTCGTAAATCATTTTTACTGAAGAATATACCAGCCCTGGAAAAATGCGTACCCGCCATTGTCACGGTACATCGGAACTCCTCACGACTAGACAAGACAACTCCTACTTCCGCTAGAGCGGTGTAACAAGAATATAGTCCTGCCTACCCATCCAAAATATACAATATAGGACTGATTCTACTTGTACTAATAATATGTAATACATATGAATTCAGACCATAAACATAATAAGCAAATTAATCTATTTTCTGGCCCTAAGAAATAGGTACGGACAAGGTTGTCATATCCATGCGCCGAATTAATATCAAGAACGATTACTCCTATAATCAAAAGGGTAAAACAATTATGGATTATCTAGCTTTCCCCATAGACAGCATTTTCATACACAAATGAATGAATGTCTATATCTTTTCCATATTAAATAGCCATATCGATTTTTGTAATATGTGCGTCAAAATATGCACGCAACACCTCCCCTTTGCTTTGCAGTGATGGACCAACAATGGCCAAAACCTAGAGTATATAATGTGGGTCTTCAAAGTTATCTACCTTTGCACAAGATTACTCTTGGCAGTGATACAGATAGAAGGATGATGATGCTTCTACCTCGAGGGAGTGTTCATAAGATAATTCAGAAATCAAGAACAATGCTGAATTGAACTGAGCTAATGTTAACTTTGTATCTTCCCGACACCTTTTTTGAAAAACTATTACGTAATTTAGCTCGTTCAAGTCCCAAACTGAGTTAATTCCGTGAAATCTTAATTTAGTAGCTCTGTTTTAAGGGCATTTAAGGCGACTCAGACATACGGGAGCAGTACACTCACAAGGATTAAATCGTCTATACATTTGTATATATACAAATAACAAATTTAATAATCAACTATATTTTAACAGTATAAAATGAATAATTCTTTTCTTTAAAAAAAAGATTATCATCACAGGGTGATGTTATGGATATTGAGGGGAGTTTCTGAAAAGTTCACTTGCCAGCTTATAAGTTTGTACTTAGCTGCCAGTAAGTTTGGTTTCTGCCCCAGCCGATGGTTGGTTCTTTTCAGATTATGGACTGATGCACTCTCGTCACTTGTCAAGTCTGGAGGCTGCGACACGTTCCAAGAAATATCAGGAAGTAATCACGAAGCGGGCCCAGCGTCTTCATGACCCGACTGACGATAGTGTCTAGCGTTGACAGCAGGCCACTTATGCCACACACGTTGTTCCAGAGATAGTACCCTCAACTGTTACCACCGACTAGTATATTGAAAGAAGAGAAACAAATACCCTCCTGAGTATTGGGTTTCCTTACACACAATCGTGTCCCTGTCGTACAGATAGGTTGTGAGTTTTTTTTTGTCCCGTCTGAGTAAAGTGGATGTTGAAAAGTACGTGAGAAAAATGTGTGAGAAATAGATTTTAAGGAACAAAATATGTCTATGGAATGAGTAAGTTTCTCTATTCCAGCCTATCTATACGACTATAATTTAGTACAAGACAACCTTGCCCTCCTCATACATATAAATATAAGTTTAACTACACACACACACAGCAATGTGACAACAAGACACACAAACGTGAAAAACTATGGTTAATTGGGTATGGGTCTGACCAACACACAAAGTTAAGTTTCTTTTGTTTTTATTATCATTTAAACTTGACAACATCAAACATCTAAAGAAATGTCAAATAAAATCAGATTTACATACATATGAAAATAACAGAATAAATGTGCCCTCCCCCTATGGATGAAAGACCCAAAGAGTTAATAACCCAAAGGTCAAAGGTTAGCACTATGTTACAGAGTAGACAGTAAAGTAAACAGGTTCCTCCTATATGCTACCCAGTAAAGTTAACAAGTTTAAGCAAATCCAGTTTTGGTAAAGTCCCTGTAACAAAAAAAATTATTCACTTTCTCTTTCATACAGTGGCCACTCAATCACTCTTACCTACTCGGGTAACTTCATGACGTGTTGTATAGAAAGTTTCTTTCATTTATTGCACGCCACAAAACAGTCATGATACTTATGACATCAACATGGTTAACGAGTTCAGCAAGATGATATGGCACATTGAAAACAATTTCTGTAGTCAGCAATGATAGCTGTTGTATATATGCGTCATAAGACATCACAGTTCAATAGATTCAGAAATTCATCAATCATCGAGTGCTAGTTCGTGAAGCTGTATAAATAATAATAATTTCTATAACTTCTGCAACAGTGTCAGCTACAGATCTTCAATGTTCATAAACAATAATAAATGCTCCCATTCTGATGCTAGCAGATCAGTTGTATACAATAAGTCCGTTCACTGTCTGCACGTGAATAGCATACATGGGCTACAGGTCAGCTCGACCTTTATAATGTTCCTAAGTCTAACCATCTGACTTGGACGTGATCTCTGATATAACGAATCCTGGAACACAGACAACAGTCTTGTTGGTCTAGAGCGACCCATATATATATTTAACTAGTTCAGGTATACAGATACTGGTGACTTAATCCTAGTCAAAGTACCTCTCCATTTTGCATCACACAGGCGAGCAAATAGGCGACAAAATGACGAACCTCTAGACGATAGCATAAAGTTCGATACAAGAGGAATTACCTTATTTCGGAAAATCAACCATGAACATATGCCTCCAGGCAGGCTGCATAATACTGGGAAATAGTCTAGTTAGCTAACTAACTCACTAAGACACTGTATTTCCCTCAGAGAATCACAAGACGCAGTTGCGTCTGCTCGCTTCTTAAACCATTTCTAAACTGCCCCAACTGGGCGGAACACACAGAACGAACTCCCGGTTTTTGACATGCGCAGAACGACAATCTCTGAGTTGCCGTTCACAATAAGACGATTCGAAGAACATTCGAGATAAAAGTCTTACACAGTCGCGCCTTTTATGGTCATGAAAAGAAGCGTTAAGAAAGGTTTCAGACATCTACCATAGTTGACTGATACTACCAAATAAGGAGATGTGGTCACGCTTCGTTCAAGAAATTATAGACCGAACGTGTCTCTATACAAGAGAAGGCAACTCCTAACAAATTGTAGTCTCGATAACTCGGATTATGTCCCTTTGACCATAGAAAACATAATACACACTTCAGTCAAAAAAATGATCATACATATGAAAAAATGTTTATACAAACGAAAAATAATAATGATCCGTGCGTAACATTACCGCACCCTCCCTGGAAAAAAAAAAATGAAACATTTTTTTTTTTTTTTTTTTTTTTTTTTTTTTTTTTTTTTTAAATCCTGGAGCCGGAAAAAATCTAGGCTCCTAACGCACGTATGATGCGTGGATATATACCTAACAAATTAGCTCAACGCATGGAGCGACACTGAGATCATATCTCAGATCCTTAGAGAAAAAATTTATCTAAGTATACGCTGATATATTCCAGGAAGGTGCCACCAACACACGCCACAATGATGGCAACAACATAATGACAATCAAATTATACTCATACCAATATATGAAATTAAATATATTATGTGTTATCATACAATGTGTTGCAAATAGCGGTGTAATTTACTAATATACCGCACTATATTATTACATTATATAAAGTAACAGTAATTAATAAGTAATACATGTGTTGCTCTTCGGTGACACAAAACATTCAATAGAAGAAGATGTGGACATCATCCGCTCCCAATGTAGGACAGGACTTGATATCCTCAAAGTTCCACAATGGACATAAACTCGCAGACTTCAATGATGTGCTGCGAAAATATCAATAACACAAATCTTAAAGACAACTGGTAAATTTCTTAATACAATCCTGAAAATAATTTATTTAAATGTGGCCGAGTGATCTTTTGGCCCGTATATCACTAACTAAGCCTTCTTAGATAATTACATGGTACAATGTTATAAATTTCCCTCAAAAAAAAAAAAAAGTGAGACAAAATCTACTAACATGTCATTATAACATTGGACTGTATATCAGGAAATATATATATATGACAGAAGAATCATGTGGAATCGTGTGGACATCTGGACAGAATGTCTGCCATTACATTATCCGAACCACGGATAGCTCGAACCGAGAAATGAAATGGTTGAAGAGCTATGGCATAACGAGTGGACCTCGAGCTCTTCAAGTTTTTGCTCTGAATAGCAGTAAGCGCTTTCTGGTCGGTTTCCACAATGAAATGTGCGCCTAGAAGAAATCTTTGTAACTTCAGAATAGACCATACCATAGCCAATAACTCACGGTCTAAAACCGAGTAATTCTTTTCTGCAGCGTTTAATTTCCTAGAGATATACATCACCGGATGCAAAGTATCAGAATACTCCTGCATTAGTGCTGCCCCAATCCCTGTTGACGAGGCGTCACTTCGAAGAACAAAAGTCTTCTCAATAGTAGGTAACTTAAGAATAGGTGGAGATGAAAATAGGGCTTTAACCTGGTCCAATGAGGATTGACATTCTTTAGACCAGCGGATCAGATTAGGCGACCCTTTCTTCAATAAAGTAGAAAGCGGTGCCATAATGGAGGACAGATTCGGAATGAATCGTCCGTAGAATTGAATCAAACCTAATAGACTCCTTACTTGTTTCTTCGTCTTAGGGACCGAAATGTTAAGTATTTTTGAAACATTGTGGTCCTCTGTCTTTAAAAGACCATGACCAACCCGATGACCTAGGAAAGAAATCTCGCTAAATCCTATAAAGGCTTTAGAGGGTTTTGCAGTCAAGTTATACTCGCGAAGAGTAGACAGTAATTCGTATAAACCCAAATAATGATCTTCCCAAGAATCACTGAATAGACAGATATCATCTAGGTATGCTATGACATCTGTACGATATGCGAGAATTCGCCGCATCATGCGTACGAATGTAGCAGGGGCGTTCATAAGACCAAAAGGCATGAAATTCCATTGGAATAAACCCCTAGGTGTAGAAAAAGCTGTAAAAGGTTTGGCACGTTCAGTTAGCGGGACTTGCCAATAACCTTTAGACAAATCTAGTTTGGTAAAGAATCTAGAATTAGAAAGTTTATTGAGTAGCTCTTCTAATGAAGGCATAGGTTCAGCATCGAACTTCGTAACTTGGTTCAATTTGCGATAATCTACGCAAATGCGAATGTTATTATCCTTCTTTCGAACAATAACCATAGACGAAGAGTATGCTGAAGTGGATGGTTCAATGATTTCCAAACGTATCATTTCATCCAACTCTTTTTCGACTTGAGACTGGAAATGAATAGGTATTGGATATGGTCTGACTCTGATAGGATTGTGATCAGTTAGCACAATGTCATGTTCTATGACATGTGTGTGTCCCGGGATGTCTGTAAGAACATCCTGAAATGTTTGCAACATCGAAGAAACTTGTCGATGTTCCTCAGCGGAAAGATTTGGAGAAACGGTCACGTTTTTCCAAGATTCCGTAGAATAAAGTGGGACCATAGAAAGAGGAAGATTGACATCAGAAAAAGTAGTTTCCTCATCCTGTATAACTGACAGAGATGAGTACTGACCACGAGTTGCTTGTGAATTGTCCGTAGCCTGGAAAATAGGCTGCAAATAGTCAGGTCTTTCATAAAATTCTGTGAGCATATTTATGTGGAAAGTTTTATGCTTTCCATCAATATCGACAACATAGTCGACATCAGAAATTTTGGAGACTATTGCATATGGACCTTTCCATGCAATTAGAAGTCTGTTCTCCCTTGAAGGAAGTAGAACGAGAGCTTTGTCACCTGGACAAAGTTGTCGTAGACATCTATTCTTATTTGCAAACTGCCTTGCCTTTTCTTTAGCAAATTCTGAAGACGAAGTTGCTAGTTTGCATGCCTCGATGATCTTTTGCCTAAGAGCAATGACGTACTCATAAGAAGATTGAGTCTCATCGCTAATATTATCGGCAGTGATTAGATCGTGAAGTAAAGACATAGGGCCGCGCGGTTGCGCGCCAAAGACAAGTTCAAAAGGGGAAAACCCCGTATGTTCATTGGGGACCTCTCTATACGCAAAGAGAGCCGCGGGTAAGACCCTGTCCCAATCCTGAGGATGATCCTCAGTTATTTTACCAAGTAAAGTTTTCAGAGTCCTATTTAAACGTTCGACCAACCCATTAGACATTGGGTGATAGATACTGCTGAGAGACCTTTTAATGTGTAGCATAGACATTACCTGTGACATAGTGTCTGATATAAGTTGAGTGCCATGGTCTGACAATATTTCTCCGGGAAAACCCAAGCGAGAAAATATCAGCCAAAGAGCGTCTGCGATATCAGCAGTTGAGATGCTCTTGAGAGGTATTGCCTCTGGCCAACGTGTGCACATATCGACACATGTAAGGATAAATTGATGTCCTCTAGCCGACTTAATTCTAAAAGGACCGATAATATCTATTGCCATTTTTTGAAAAGGGCGAATAGGAATGTCAGCAGCCTGGATAGGCGCAGCATGTCGTGGTCCTTTAGATTTGACCTCCTGACATACTTTGCAAGAGCGACAGTACATTCGTATGTCCTTGCTCACAAATGGCCAAAAGAAAGCCGCAAGAACCCTCGACTTTGTACGGGAAAAACCCATATGTCCAGCACATTGCGAGTCATGAGCATGTTGCAATATTTGCAATCTCATGCTCTTAGGCACAAGAATTTGTGAATGAGTGGACGTAGTCGAGTCTTGTACCATACGTACAAGTACGCCGTTCTTCATAGAAATCCAAGATTTCCTATTAGTGTTCTGATTAGGATCACCTTTTTTTGCTAGAATGAAGAATTTTTGTAAAGAAGGATCTTCTTCTTGCAATTTGATAAATGAGTCACGTGTAATAGTCAAGTGACTATCTTGGTCATTTACTTCATCATTATTAGTTAATGAAGTTTGAGGTGGATCCAGAGCATGTGCTCTTGTGACCACCGCATTGGTAGCTTCAATGTTTTGCTCTTCCCAAACAGCAATCTGCTGTGGGGTACATTCCCTAACTCCGTGAATACGACCAATAATAAGGTCCGCAATAGGGTTTGGAAGTAGACACGCGTGGACCTCTCCCGTGAAGAAAGGAGTAGCAATGTGTATTATAGCAGTAGGATACTTTTCTAACGTGCCACCAAATGTGACACATTTGATGACTTTTCCTGTAGCACAGGATGGATCTACAAGAGATTGCCTAACGCCGACAGTAGTACATCCAGAATCAAACAACACTGAGACTGGATTACTATTTACTAGCCCCTTATGTAATATAAGAGAACCTCTCCCATCATGAGCAACATTAGCAGGAAGAGCGGGCAAAGGATGACCACAGCTTAGAGTACTAATGGTTTTCGGATCAAATAAAGTACTGCATTGGATACATTTATTTGCCCTACCAAAATCAAAAGATGAGCATCCGATAGCATTATGGTCTTTATCATTATTAACCTGTTTATCTGCTCCCTGAGATTCTTGTTGAACAGAATTTGTCTGTTGATATCTTTTTCTCTTATGTTGCGATCTACCGCGACCATTATTGCCTCTGCAATTATCATTAAAGTCCCTACTGTAATTTTTATCCTGGTTTGAGTTCCAGTTTCCATAACTGTCATTACTATCTCTATGCTGTTGAGAACCTCTATTATCTTGGTATTGAGGTCTCTGCATAAAATATTTTCCTCTATACCGATTACCTTTGTGAAAATTTCTAAAGTTAACCGGAGTAGAATAACGTGTAGTATTAGGTTGTCTCCAGTTCTGGGAAGAAGAATCACCCTGGAATTGATCACTATGGTTCTGGGCATAATTACGATTACTCTTTTTATTGAAATTTTTCTGGCTACCCTGAAATTTACGCATAAAATTTGGGCCATAAGGTGCTGCCGAAGCAACTGGCAGACCTTCTTTCACCTTAGAGTTACTAATGGTTATGTGCGGATGCGCAGTAACATACTGGCTACAGTATTCTTCCATTTCTTTTATGTTTTTAGGCTTACGCTCATGAAGAAAAGATAGAAAAGCTTCATTAACAGAAGACATAACCTTATCTCTAAGTAGTAAATCCATAAGAGCTTCAAATGTATTTTCTGTCTTAGACAACTCAACCCATCGTAAAAAAGTAAGACGGATGCCTGAGATGAATTCAGAGAATTCAACTCCAGTTTCTGGTAACATGGTTTTAAATTTAAGACGATATCCGTCCTCGTTAAGTTGGTACTTCTTTAACAATGCCGCCCTGACAACCTCATAGTTGTTTTTGTCAGGCACATCTACCATACTCAACAAAGTCAAAGCATCACCTCTAAGTATCTTGGACAGATGATACACATATAATGTTTTATCTATATTATGTACATTACATGCACTTTCAAATCTATCTAGATAAAATGTTATATCATCGATTGAGGGATTAAATGCTGGTAGATTAAGCTTGAAATCCTTAGCATTAGTCTTATTTGACACCTTATTTGCCTCATTAGCATTACCAGTGTTCAATAACTTTAACTTCTCTAACTCTAAGCTAAGACTTTTTCATCATGTTCCATTTTTGCTTTTCTCTCATCAGCCTCTCTTTGTAACCTTCTTTCTTCAGCCTCAGCCTGTAACTTTCTTTCTTCAGCCTGGGCCTGTAACTTTTTTCCTTCAGCCTCTATTTCAAGTCTCTTATTTTCAGCTTCTTTTTCAAGTCTCTTATTTTCAGCTTCAGCCTGGGCCTGTAACTTTTTTTTTCAGCTTCTTCTTTTTCAAGTCTCTTATTTTCAGCTTCAGCCTGGGCCTGTAACTTTTTTTCTTCAGCTTCTTTTTCAAGTCTCTTATTTTCAGCTTCTCTTTTTTTGTTTTTCCATTTCCATTTGAAATCTTTTTTCCTCCACCTGCATCTGCAGTTTCTTTTGTTCTATTTCAGCCTCTATTCTCTTTTGTTCAGTTTGTTCTTTCATTTTCTTTTCTTCCGACTTCAATGCCTTGGCATATTGAACAGTCGCAAATTCTTCTAATTTATCACCTGTCTTCCCAAGGGCTTTACCCTGCTCAATAAAGTACTCAAATGTAGACATGATGTCCAAAATGTGAGTACAGAACCTGAAATAATTAATTATCTTATTTCAATGTTAAATAGCAACAAGACTTAATAAAGTGCTTGTATAATCTCTATGTTGAACCCAATCTCTGTGGGAAACAGGAGTTGACACCAACTTGTATTATCAAATGTATAATAATATCACAAGTCACCTCTTAATTAACAGTGCACTACCCAAATCAGTGCATAATCATCAGTTATTTATCATAACTGCACTACAATAGTGCATAAGCAAAAACACCAGTTTGTTATGATAAGTGCACTATAGACCAATAGTGCATGAGCATATATCAACAATAGTGAAAGCTAACTATGCAAGAACTATGTAAACAATAACAAGACAATGTAAACAATAGCAAAGGTCACCAACAATGTAAACAATAACAAAGATCAAAGTCAATGTAAACAACAACAAAGATCAGAGTCAATGTAAACAATAACAAAGATCAGAGTCAATGTAAACAATAACAAAGATCAGAGTCAATGTAAACAATCAACAAAGATCAAACAATACGAAAACATTCGCATAAGTCAAATACACAAACAGCAAAACTAAAAAGAAATATGCGAAGATATGACTAACAAATGACGCTACAGTGTATACACAAAAATATACGTAAAGAACTGAATAATAGCAAAGGGGAGACCTACAAATACAAACAATCGAAATCGAAACTAAAAACACAAAGAAAGAGAGAAAAGAAAAAAGAAAAAAAAATATATATATACAAGAAACAAAAATAAAGCACAACTCGTCACAACTAAACAGATATAGCAACGATTGTCGCTAGCAAATTTCACTGTAGGAAATTCGCACAGTCCCTAACGAAAACGCTAACAGTAGAACCTCTGTGACGTGGTATCTTCTACTGCAAGACTCCGCCCAACCGAGAAAACCCGCTGAAATATAAACATATAAATATACAAATAACAAATAACATATAACATATAAACATGTATCATGAAAACAATAGGAGAAAGTGTGAAAGTACAGAAGGCTCAGTTAGAACATAAGGGCACAGTTCACAAACAAAACAGGCCACTTAACTTCTATAAATCCAGCGTCAGCACGGTGCAGAACAGGATGTAATCAGCATTCTGAGGATAATGATCCAACGTTGATTAACTTCTGCTCCCATAAACAGCCATGACGAAGGAAATGAGCTTCTAATACTGCAACAGTTGTTACGGCACTTGACCTTCTGAATCTTCTAAATTGATTTAACCGGCACTTGACCTTCTGAACCCGCAGCAGTACCCCTGAGACCGGAACAGTTGTTACGGCACTTGTCCTTCTTTTCACCAGATCAGGAAATCCATTCGCTCGGTACTTGTCCTTCTAATTTTACATAAACTTCAATATTGCCGAGCAGCGCCGGGTAGTTTCAAAATCAGCAACTGTCAGAAAATCCGGATACTTTCAATAAAATTTCTTGTAAGGTGGTAGTTGATGCTGTAGTTGTATCTAGTATGATGATGATGTCTGGGTTTGCTGACCCCCTTGATAGCTGGAATCAGAGTGACCTATCAACAAGAGTGAACCAAAATATATGGCCAGCTCTGGCCACCAAAAATGATATGGTGCGCCAAAATATCAGATGATAGAACCAGCTCTGGCCACCAAAAATGATAAGGGTGGATTTGTGCTGAAGTGGTAACTTGCCACCCTTATCGACACCTGGTGTTAAAGTGTAAGATGTAGGTGTCTTCTCTGATTTAGGATGTTGCTGTGTATGTGGTAGTGGAACAGTTCACAGGGTTATCACACAGGCAACATGACGTGTAGAGTCATAGAAAGGGTAACTTCGTTGTATAAGTTTCTTTCATTTATTGCACGCCACAAAACAGTCATGATACTTATGACATCAACATGGTTAACGAGTTCAGCAAGATGATATGGCACATTGAAAACAATTTCTGTAGTCAGCAATGATAGCTGTTGTATATATGCGTCATAAGACATCACAGTTCAATAGATTCAGAAATTCATCAATCATCGAGTGCTAGTTCGTGAAGCTGTATAAATAATAATAATTTCTATAACTTCTTCAACAGTGTCAGCTACAGATCTTCAATGTTCATAAACAATAATAAATGCTCCCATTCTGATGCTAGCAGATCAGTTGTATACAATAAGTCCGTTCACTGTCTGCACGTGAATAGCATACATGGGCTACAGGTCAGCTCGACCTTTATAATGTTCCTAAGTCTAACCATCTGACTTGGACGTGATCTCTGATATAACGAATCCTGGAACACAGACAACAGTCTTGTTGGTCTAGAGCGACCCATATATATTTAACTAGTTCAGGTATACAGATACTGGTGACTTAATCCTAGTCAAAGTACCTCTCCATTTTGCATCACACAGGCGAGCAAATAGGCGACAAAATGACGAACCTCTAGACGATAGCATAAAGTTCGATACAAGAGGAATTACCTTATTTCGGAAAATCAACCATGAACATATGCCTCCAGGCAGGCTGCATAATACTGGGAAATAGTCTAGTTAGCTAACTAACTCACTAAGACACTGTATTTCCCTCAGAGAATCACAAGACGCAGTTGCGTCTGCTCGCTTCTTAAACCATTTCTAAACTGCCCCAACTGGGCGGAACACACAGAACGAACTCCCGGTTTTTGACATGCGCAGAACGACAATCTCTGAGTTGCCGTTCACAATAAGACGATTCGAAGAACATTCGAGATAAAAGTCTTACACAGTCGCGCCTTTTATGGTCATGAAAAGAAGCGTTAAGAAAGGTTTCAGACATCTACCATAGTTGACTGGTACTACCAAATAAGGAGATGTGGTCACGCTTCGTTCAAGAAATTATAGACCGAACGTGTCTCTATACAAGAGAAGGCAACTCCTAACAAATTGTAGTCTCGATAACTCGGATTATGTCCCTTTGACCATAGAAAACATAATACACACTTCAGTCAAAAAAATGATCATACATATGAAAAAATGTTTATACAAACGAAAAATAATAATGATCCGTGCGTAACAACAAGCCAAGAAAAGACAACATTAACCAATCAGTAAAACAGAAAAGACCAAAAGACCGCTGGACACCCTTGATCAGTTCTGCTAGGAATATATAAGAAACATTTATGGAAAAATGCTACTATTCTATATAGCTACATATATGCACACAGACGGGACAAGACGATCTCTTATCCATTCCGTCAGTCCTGATTAAATTTAAAAGGCACACGGTGTCTTTAGTCTATCCTATCGCGCGTCGCTTAATTGAGTTATGCAGCTCTTACCCTCCTGCCCCCGGTCACGATCAGCGTACAATGTTAATTATTATTCAATTATCCATACGCACCTTTACATAAATATCGCCTGTCGTTGATAGCTATTAAATTGTCGGCGTCTGTTAGTCATCGTATGGTATTAAATAATAGGCACTTATAATAAATGTGCACAAAGAAATAAGCGTGAATAATTTTTATCACATTAACACATTTTCCACAATGGTTCTAGAACTACGGGCTTAGACAATCCAAAATGTCTGAGTGACAACTGATAGCAGGTTTAAGAAAACACAGTTTATATATCATTATGTTTCTCTGATCTATAGATGATGTTACTTTTCGCACTATTGTGGGATTACCGGAGAATCAAAAACATGAGTTCCTCAGATAAAAGTTTACGGTCGGCCTTTCTCGGGCGTTCGACCGCCATCAAATACTTATATCCGTGTAAAGGGGTTCTCGAAGATTTCAGCCCGTGAATCGACATCAAAGCGCACTCGGGAAAATCCTGGATCTCCTCTCCTTGACTTCAAAGACTCTTGTGTTTTTCACGAGCAGTCTGTCAGGTATCGTATGAGTGACTTATAAGCTAGCGTTAGAAAACTAGGTAAACAAACCTGATTCGTTACCTGTTATGACTGACAGGTCATGCAGTTTGTAAACAATGCGTTAGCTCATGTTCACAGAAAAAGAGGTGGGACGAAAAATACGCTTGTGTAAGTAAAACACAGGTAGAAAAAATGCGTGGTTTTGCTAGCAAATCCCAGAACGCTACGAGGTTGCAAGCCTGTCAGATTACTGTAGGCTCTCTTTCCACTATACGTCACAGTACGTCCGGGCTTGAAGATGTGAAACCCATTCATATCTCATTTATGGAAATAGAGCTACTGTCATCCGTAGCTACCGAGTGATTGCTATCCTCAATTGCATCATTCTCCTCAACGCTCCAATTTCGACTCATAAAATCTGCTCCTACATTCTCTTTCCCTGGTATGTATTGTACTTTGAACGAGTACACGCTTAACAATAGAGCCCAATGCATAATTTTTGCGTTAAAATCCTTATTGGCTCCTAGGAATGCCAATGGAGCATGGTCAGTTTGTATTGTGAATGAAACTCCATATAAATATTCATGGTGTTTCCTGATTTCGTTCACGAGTGACAAACATTCTCTTTCCATGATCGAATAGTTCCTTTCTGCTGTTTTCAGTTTGCGGCTGCCGTAAGCAACTGGAAACAACAGGTTAGGATGTTGGTCGTCTGCCTGAAGCAGTGTTGATTCAATTCCCTTTCTGCTGGCGTCCACGCGCAGGACGAAAGGTTTCATAAGGTCGGGTAACCTTAGAATGGGATATTTGGACAGCTGTTCCTTCAAAGTGACGTAAGCGTTTTCGCACTCTGCGGTCCAAACAACCTTATCGGGTTTTCCCTTCCGCGTGAGGTCAGTGAGGGGCGCTGTAAGGTCATTGAAGTTTTTGATAAACTTTTGGTAATACGCGCAAAGTGAAAGGAATGAACGTGTGTCTCTTTGTTTTTGGCCTCGTTGCTGAACGTATTTTCTCGATGTTTTTGGCAACGGGCCACATACAACCTTGAGAAATGGTATGCCCTAGGAAGTCAAGCCTTTCAAAGCAGATTAAACATTTGCTAGGTCGGGCGATCAACCTAGCTTCCTTTAGTCACCTGAGGAGCATAGCGACCGTAGCAATATGTTCTACGTAGTTATCCGTTGCAATAAGTATGTCGTCCATGAAATTGTGACTGTTTGGACTTTGCATAGGTTCCAAAAGCTTTCTCATCATTCTGGTGAAGATTCCTGGTACATTGTGTAAACCGAAAGGCATAACATTGAAAGTATAATGTCCTTCGTTGGTGCTAAAGGCTAACAGGGGTTTCATTTCCTCCTTGACTGGTATTTTGTGATAGCCTTTACTCACGTCAATCTTGGTGATAACTCTCCTTTTCTTCTTCATCGTAACTGTGTATACCAGGCATGCTGTAAAGTACTGCTTTCATTCTCCTCACGCAAACCAGTGGTGAATATGATGGAGGCTCCAGAGGGAGCAAAGGTCAACTCAACCGACGCAGGATTATGCAAATATGGAGTGTGAGTGTGAAGTATGAGTTAGGCGAATGGTGGACTGTTCGTGTGTTGACCCGTATAAGGCACTAATTCACTCATTACGTTATGTCACCAATGCAGACCACTGTAGTCGTTTCAATAGTTTAATTGGACGCACACACTTGACAGATTGGGTACAGTTACAGGAACATGAGTCGACATAGACAGCATAATATTGATCAATGGACTACCGTCCTAAATTAGCATTCATGAAGAATAATCTTGCAATGGAACATCTGTAAACACCAAGATTTCCATAGTTTATAAATACAGTCAGTAGACCTTACTGACCGAGCATGTCAATTAAGCAATACTGTTCAAACTTGACTCCTAAACAGGATCTCTTTCTAGCGAAGATTCCTTTAGGTCAATTACAGCAAATCTCTGTGAAGATAATGTTAATTTCTTTATAATAGTGATCTCTCAATCATCACATGATAATAAGGAAGTTTTCCCGTTCTCTGCTAATGATTTACAATAAGTAGAATTCCAAAATCAATCGAATTCCACAATGGCTGCTGATTCCCGGTTGAGCATCACTCACTATACGGGTGTATAGCCAAATCTTCAATCGAAACTTTGTTCATCAACAATAAATGATTCTACAAGGATCAGCATATTCTGTCCTCATAGTTGCTGCATATAAACATATTTAGTGCTGCTAGAAAATATGTCGTCCCGACATATTCATAGGTAAGTTCATGAAAACGTCTGCCCATCTTAAGCCTAGGAATGAACGAAGTCAGCAAAAGTACGTTTTTTTACCTGGACATAAGAAATACACTAGCATAGCACAAAAACGCTCTCCCGGCGTTATAGAATCACAACTGGGGAACTCATGGACTAAACGATCCTGGAAGAAACTATCTTCGTCCCCAGAATAACTTAAAGAGATCACAAACTCTTGGGCATCTCTCCGACATGACTTCCCGCCCTAGGCCTTGACAACCGAAGAACCCTCTCGCCTCTCTTCATCAGCCGAAAACACCTGACCCCCTTCAGACAGTACAAGAACAAATAGTTCCACTTAAACATACTAAGATATCAAGATATAAGACATACTCGTCCTACATAGACAAGCACTACACATAGATTCGGACCATAGACATTCTGAAGCAAGAACAATCTATTCCTAACCAAACACAGAATAGATTCAAGTAAGTCTAAATTCCTCCGCCGAGTTCTATTTTTAAGAACGCTACAAAGAGCGATAACTCACAGAATGACTACTTATTGCCCAATCTGACTTTCGTCCCTCAAGACCAAAACATGCATTCAAAGATGAATATATCTTCATCAGACAATTAAAACATTTTACATGGTATGCGTAATCCGTGCGCCAAAAAATATGTGCGCAACAGATTACCACACCCCCCTGGGAAAAAAATGAAAATCTTTTTTTTTTCATCTGAGAGCAACATACAATAGGCTCCCAACGCATAAATACTGCGCAGATGAGAAATATCTGGAATTATTTAAGCCAGATTAATGCAAAATCTCAATCCCTCAGAGAAAGCATTTCTCTTAAGCATAAGTGTTTCCAGGGAGGTGTCACCAACGCATACTACTATACAATGATACAACGCATATAACAATTTAAGTTTAAGCATTCCAAGTACATGATTGACAAAAAGAAAAATCATCAACGAGTAATGGTGACTATATATCACTGAACGTAGTGTCATTACGAATTACAATGTGTATCTATTTTGATATAGAAAAGAAAAATCTGTTGTCGAGTTGGAAGTGTTAAGACGTCCAGTACTCAACAGCTAAGTGGAATCATGTGGGAATCTAGACAGAATGTCTGCCATAACATTATCTGATCCACGGATAGCTCGTACCGAAAAATGAAAAGGTTGAATAGCAATTGCATATCGAGTAGACCTCGAACTCTTCAAATTTTTACTCTGGATAGCTGTAAGAGCTTTCTGATCGGTTTCTACTATAAAATGTGCGCCTAGAAGGAATCTTTGTAATTTGAGAATTGACCATACCATAGCCAACAGTTCACGGTCTAAAACCGAATAATTCCTTTCTGCGACATTAAGCTTTCTGGAAATATACATTACAGGATGCAGAGTTCCAGAGTAATCTTGCATTAGTGCCGCTCCAATCCCAGTGGATGAAGCGTCACTACGAAGAACAAATGTCTTATCTTTAGTAGGCAACACTAAAATAGGTGCAGAAGAAAACATAGTTTTAATCTTATCCAAAGAGGATTGACATTCTTGAGTCCAATGGACTATATTAGGAGACCCTTTCTTTATCAAGGTAGACAGAGGTGCCATGATTGAGGACAGATTCGGAATGAATCGTCCATAGAATTGTATAAGACCTAAGAGACTTCGCACTTGCTTTTTTTAGTCTTAGGAATAGAAATGTTAAGTATTTTACTTGTATTATGGTCCTCTGTTTTTAGGAAACCATGGCCGACCCGGTGACCTAAAAAAGAAATTTCACTAAAACCAATGCAGGCTTTAGATGGTTTCGCCGTCAGGTTATACTCGCGTAGAGTAGATAGCAATTCAACTAACCCTGAATAGTGATCTTCCCAAGTATCGCTGAAAAGACAGATGTCGTCTATGTACGCAATGACATCTGACCGATAGGATAGAATTCTACGCATCATGCGTACGAATGTAGCTGGTGCGTTCATAAGGCCGAAAGGCATAAAATTCCATTAAAAAAGGCCTCTAGGTGTAGAAAAAGCAGTAAAAGGTTTGGCGCGTTCAGATAGAGGAACTTGCCAATATCCTTTAGACAAATCTAGTTTAGTGAAAAAATGCGATTTAGAAAGCTTAGTAAGTAGCTCTTCTAGTAACGGCATAGGTTCAGCATCAAACTTCGTGACTTGATTCAACTTGCGATAGTCAACGCAAAGACGTATGTCATTGTCTTTTTTACGGACAATAACCATCGGCGAAGAATACGCAGAAGTGGATGGTTCAATTATCTTTAAATCTATCATCTCATCCAACTCCTTTTCAACCTGTGCTTGAAAATGTATAGGAATAGGATAAGGTCTGACTCTAATAGGATTATGGTCAGCTAGAATAATGTCATGTTCAATGAAATGAGTTTGTCCAGGAATGTCAGTAAGGACATCCTGAAATGTTTGTAACATAGACGAAACTTGTAGCTGTTCTCCTAGAGATAAATCGGGAGAAACAGTAACATTTTCCCATGATTCACTAGAATGAAGTGGAATCATCGGAAGCGGAAGATTAACATCCGAAAAACTTGTTTCCTCATCCTGTATTACAGACAGTGATGAGTAATGACCATGTTGGACAGGTGAATCGTCCGTTGCCTGGAACATAGGCTGTAAATAATCCGGACGTTCATGGAATTCCGTAAGCATATTGATGTGGAAGGTTTTACGCTTCCCATCAATATCGACAATGTAGTCAACATCGGAAATTTTCGAGATTATATCGTACGGACCTTTCCTAGAAATAAGTAGTCTGTTTTCCCTACAAGGTAGCAAAACAAATGCTTTGTCACCAGGACAAAGTTGTCTTAAGGTTCTTTTCTTATTGGCAAATTGTCTTGCTTTCTCCTTAGCAAACTCAGAAGAAGAAGTTGCCAATTTGCATGCTTCGATAATCTTTTGTCTTAGCGCGATGACATATTCGTAAGAAGATTTTGTGTCATCGGTAATATTATCAGCGGTTATGAGATCATGAAGCAAAGACATAGGGCCACGCGGTCGCGCGCCAAAGACAAGTTCAAAGGGAGAAAATCCTGTATGTTCATTGGGAACCTCTCTGTAAGCGAAGAGGGCCGCGGGTAAAACCCTATCCCAATCTTGAGGATGATCCTCAGTTATCTTCCCTAGTAAGTTTTTGAGTGTTCTATTAAGGCGTTCTACCATCCCATTCGACACTGGGTGATAGATACTGCTCAAAGATCTCTCTATCTGGAGAGTAGACATTACTTGAGACATGGTATCCGATATTAGTTGGGTGCCATGATCTGATAATATTTCTCCGGGAAATCCCAGACGAGAAAATATAAGCCAAAGAGCATCTGCAATGTCAGCAGTAGTAATGCTCTTCAGAGGGATAGCCTCTGGCCAACGTGTGCACATGTCCACACACGTTAAGATAAACTGATGTCCTCTAGCAGATTTGATCTTAAATGGACCAATGATGTCTATCGCCATTTTCTGAAATGGTCTAATAGGAATGTCTGCAGCCTGAATAGGTGCAGCATGGCGTGGACCTTTGGATTTGACTTCTTGACATATTTTTCAAGATCGACTTTGTACGGGAAAAACCCACATGTCCAGCACACTGAGAGTCGTGTGCGTGTTGTAATATTTTAACTCTCAAATTCTTGGGTACAAGAATCTGAGAATGACTTGACTTGTTGGAGTCTTGCACCATACGTACAAGTACGCCATTCTTCATTGTAATCCAAGATTTACTCTTTGAATCATTATTCGGATCACCTTTTGTTGCAAGAGTGAAGAATTTCTTTAGAGTCGGATCCTCTTCTTGCTGCTGTATAAATGAGTCACGCAAAATTACCAAGGGATCATCTTGGTTATGCACTTCATTATCTTCAATAGATGAAGTTTCGGGCATATTGAGAGCTTGAGCTCTAGTGACTACAGCATTAGCAGTTTGAATATTTTGTTTTTCCCAAACGGAAATTTGTTGTGGAGTGCATTCTTTGACTCCGTGAATACGACCGATGATAAGATCAGCGATCGGATTCGGCAGAAGACATGCGTGTACATCTCCTGTAAAGAAAGGAGTAGCGATCCTAATGATAGCAGTAGAGTATTTCTCTATGGTGCCGCCAAATGTTACACATTTGACTACTTTGCCTGTAGCACGAGAAGGATCTATGAGTGACTGCCTAACACCAATTGTGGTGCATCCAGAATCAAAAAGCAATGAAACTGGATTGTCATTTACTAAACCTTTGTGTAAGACAAGAGAACCTCTTCTATCATGCGCGATTGACGCGGGAAGAGCGGGAAGAGGATGGCCACAAATTAAAGTGGACACCGTAGTTGGTTCGAATAATGTTTTGCATTGGGGGCACTGAGATGCTCTCCCAAAATCGAAAGCGGCACATGCCATATTGTTAGAGTCATCATTATCTTTATTTTGTTTATAGGCATCATGGGACTCTTGCTGTGCAGAGTTTGCATGATAATGAGATTTTTGTTTTTTATGTTGGGGTCTACCTCTATTATTATTACCCCTGTAATTATCATTGTTTCCTCTATTGTAACCCCTATTTGGGTTTGAGTCATAATTCCCCTGGTTACTATTATCATATTCATTATAATGAGTATCTCTGTAATTGTGATCTTGTTGTCTCCATGATGGAAAACTAGGATAGTTTCTATAATGACTTCCTTTGCGGAAGTTCCTATAATTATGACCACCCCTGAATAGAGGGCTGTCGGCTCGTCTCCAGATATTCGAAGAAGAACCCTGAAATGATTGGTTACCTTGGTTCTGATAACTGTTATGGTTACCCTTTTTATTAAACCTGTTTTGAGGTCCTTGGAATTTGTGTGAGTAATTAGGGTTGTATGGTGTTGCTGATGCAACTGGCATACCTTCCTTAACCTTAGTATTGCTAATAGCTACATCTGGGTGTGCAGTGACGTATTGGGTACAATATTCTTCCATTTCTTTTAGTGTTTTAGGTTTCCGCTCATGTAGGAACTCAAGGAATGGTTTACTAATGCTTGACATAATCTTGTCCCTGAACAATAAATCCATAAGTGCTTCATAAGTCTTTTCTGTTTTGGACAGTTCAATCCAACGATTAAATGTAAGACGTGTCCTTGCAATGAATTCTGAGAATTCTACTCCTGATTCAGGTACCATTCTTTTAAACAAAATAGGGTAACCTTCCTCAGATAACTGGTATTTCTTTATCAAGGCTGCCCTAATAACCTCATAATTATCCTTGTCAGTTTCTTCAACCAAACTTAAACTCGTCAGAGAATCACCTTTTAAATTCTCAGACAACTGATTAGCATATTGTGATTTCTACACATTATGAGCTCGACAAGCACGTTCAAATCTATCAAGCCAGAATGTTATATCATCACTGGCAGAATTGAACGCTGGTACCTTGACCTTGTAAGTAAAGGGTTTACCACTAGATGACTGATTGACATTACTCATGTTTGTCAATTTCAACTTTTCTAACTCAAATGCTAAAAGTTCTTTTTGATGTTCATGTTCTCTTATTGCTCTTTTCTCCTCAGCTTCAGCTTCTTTGTCTAATCTCTTTTGTTCAGCTTCTTTGTCTAATCTCTTTTGTTCAGCTTCTCAGTCTAATCTTCTCTGCTCAGCAACAGCTTCTTTGTCTAATCTTTTTTGTTCAGCTTCTCTGTCTAATCTCTTTTGTTCAGCTTCTGTGTCTAATCTCTTTTGTTCAGCTTCTTTGTTTTGTTTTTCCAATTCCATTTGGAATCTCTTTTCCTCAACCTGCATCTGCAGTTTCTTTTGTTCAAATTCTATTTCCATTTTTCTATCCTCACTTTTTTGTTTTATTTCCTCAGCTTTAAGTGCTTTATCATATTGACTGGTAGCATACTCCTCCAACTTATCTCCAGTCTTGCCTAGAGATTTCCCTAACTCAATAAAGTGTTCCAATGTAGACATGATGTCTAATAATGATAGCAATCAGTTGACACAAAAATGTAATCTATATTCCATAGTAATGTAAACACAAGCTCCTAATAATTTGATCAATCAGCTCCTTATCCCAAACTATGTGGGGAAACAAGCCTTTAGTAAGGTCTTGTATAATCAACTGTGTACCAACCAATTACTAAAAATCATCAGTTGACTTTTTCTTATAAATTCATATGATCAAATATATTTTAAATAGTGTATGTCGATCAAGAACAACAAAACAATTATACAAGAGAACAGGAAACATTTGCAGAAATCAAATAAATCAAATAGGAAAAATCAAAGAAAAATGATCACAGAATCTGTGATGATATCTGCAATAGAATGAACAAGACAAATAACGCCACAGTGTATAAACATAAATTGTGTATAAAACTGAAAGATACTAAAGGATAGACCTACAAATACAAACAAATCAAACGAACTAAGGAACGCAAAATTATTAACAAAAACAACGAAGAAAAGAACACCTCATCACAACTAACCAAAAATAGCACCAGATGTTGCCAGCAAATTTCCAATCAAGAAAATTGCTCCCTATAGAACGCTAATATAAGCCCTATGTAACTTGGGAAATCTTATATTAGACACACGAATAATATGCAAACATTAAACATAAATACATATATACAAATAACATGTAAACATCAATAGCATAAATGCATACATTAATTAATTAAATGTGTTGTGGTTGGAATGTGTTGTAAAGTATGCTCAGTATAAATGGTACAGCTTTTTAATTCAACTAACTGCCACTTTTAATCAATTTCAATCTGTGATTTATTTTATTACACTGTTCTTAAATATTAAAGTTCAACACAATAGCAGAACATAAGAAGATCCATCGATGAAAATAGGCTTCTAAGTTCAATACTTCTGCTAACACAGTTAATTTGCTTGCCAATGTTCTGTGTAATGCTGTGATGTCCACTTGTAAACAACTTGCCGTGCTACGCTGTCTGTTATATGAAATAATGCCTGTACCAAGCAAAATGTCAACAGCGGTGACCTAGATACAGTTACACTTGTCATAACAGGTCAAGCTGACATCGACTGGATAGTTGTCCTATAGGTGTTGATGTGTGTCACATTTGGCCAAAATAAATGTTCTTGAAACACTAGGTGACTTCCACTTTGTAGACTGCGAAGGCTGGACCAGGGAAACTGGCCTACCACGTTGATAACTCTCCTTTTCTTCTTCATCGTAACTGTGTATACCAGGCATGCTGTAAAGTACTGCTTTCATTCTCCTCACGCAAACCAGTGGTGAATATGATGGAGGCTCCAGAGGGAGCAAAGGTCAACTCAACCGACGCAGGATTATGCAAATATGGAGTGTGAGTGTGAAGTATGAGTTAGGCGAATGGTGGACTGTTCGTGTGTTGACCCGTATAAGGCACTCATTCACTCATTACGTTATGTCACCAATGCAGACCACTGTAGTCGTTTCAATAGTTTAATTGGACGCACACACTTGACAGATTGGGTACAGTTACAGGAACATGAGTCGACATAGACAGCATAATATTGATCAATGGACTACCGTCCTAAATTAGCATTCATGAAGAATAATCTTGCAATGGAACATCTGTAAACACCAAGATTTTCATAGTTTATAAATACAGTCAGTAGACCTTACTGACCGAGCATGTCAATTAAGCAATACTGTTCAAACTTGACTCCTAAACAGGATCTCTTTCTAGCGAAGATTCCTTTAGGTCAATTACAGCAAATCTCTGTGAAGATAATGTTAATTTCTTTATAATAGTGATCTCTCAATCATCACCTGATAATAAGGAAGTTTTCCCGTTCTCTGCTAATGATTTACAATAAGTAGAATTCCAAAATCAATCGAATTCCACAATGGCTGCTGATTCCCGGTTGAGCATCACTCACTATACGGGTGTATAGCCAAATCTTCAATCGAAACTTTGTTCATCAACAATAAATGATTCTACAAGGATCAGCATATTCTGTCCTCATAGTTGCTGCATATAAACATATTTAGTGCTGCTAGAGAATATGTCGTCCCGACATATTCATAGGTAAATTCATGAAAACGTCTGCCCATCTTAAGCCTAGGAATGAACGAAGTCAGCAAAAGTACGTTTTTTTACCTGGACATAAGAAATACACTAGCATAGCACAAAAACGCTCTCCCGGCGTTATAGAATCACAACTGGGGAACTCATGGACTAAACGATCCTGGAAGAAACTATCTTCGTCCCCAGAATAACTTAAAGAGATCACAAACTCTTGGGCATCTCTCCGACATGACTTCCCGCCCTAGGCCTTGACAACTGAAGAACCCTCTCGCCTCTCTTCATCCGCCGAAAACACCTGACCCCCTTCAGACAGTACAAGAACAAATAGTTCCACTTAAACATACTAAGATATCAAGATATAAGACATACTCGTCCTACATAGACAAGCACTACACATAGATTCGGACCATAGACATTCTGAAGCAAGAACAATCTATTCCTAACCAAACACAGAATAGATTCAAGTAAGTCTAAATTCCTCCGCCGAGTTCTATTTTTAAGAACGCTACAAAGAGCGATAACTCACAGAATGACTACTTATTGCCCAATCTGACTTTCGTCCCTCAAGACCAAAACATGCATTCAAAGATGAATATATCTTCATCAGACAATTAAAACATTTTACATGGTATGCGTAATCCGTGCGCCAAAAAATATGTGCGCAACACTTGGAGAAAATTTTGCTTAGCTTTGTAAACAGTTCTGAGGCGCTTGGGAGTGGTTCGGGCTGAAATTCTGTTACTGTGTTGAGTAATCGGTACTCGATACACAGCCGAACTTCCTTATTCGGTTACTGTAACAGTACGACGCTCGACCTATAAGGAGATGTGGACTGCTAATAATCCCAGCTTGAAGTAGTTTGTCTATTTCTCCACGTAACATGTCTGCTTTCGCATACGGGATCGGATAAACTCTGGTTCTTACTGGCGTCTCGTTTGTCAGCTTCATATCAAACTCCACGAGATGTGTACGACCAGGTATGTCCGTTAAGACTGCTGAATACTGTTTCAGTAACGCCTTAGTTTCTGTCTGTTGTGCTTCTGAGAAAGTGTCGCCGAATGTAACATCTTTGAATGATTCCGTTTGTTGTATTGGGTATTCCATGCAACTATCGTCATCTTCCTCATCTTCGGTTGCTATAGCGACCACCAAGAGATGTTCGGTGGAAGGCACCGGTCTTTCCAAATATTTCTTTAACAGATTTATGTGGTAGACGTTTTCCTTACCTTTTATAGAGATCTTGTAGTTCGTTCTCGAGATCTTTTTAAGGACGGTAAACGGCCCTTGCCATCCAATGCGTAGTTTGTTGTTTCCGGTAGGAAGTAACAACAAAACTTTCTCTCCTGGTTGCAATTCTTTCTTTCGCTGCTTTGTTGTATCTTTTAGCGTGCTTCATGCGCGCGCGCTTAAGGTTAATTGTTGCTAGGTTCCATCCTAGTTGTAACCGTTCTTTTAGTTCAGATACGTACTTGAATGCTGAGACGACTGTCTCATCAGCCTTCTGGTCTGTCAGTGACCGTAGTAAGGCTTCCAGCGGGCCCTTAATAGGTCTGCCGAATAAAAGTGTAGCTGGCGGTAGCCCTATAGAGGTCTGGGGGACTTCCCTGTAGGCGAATAAGGCTGCAGGAATGTAAAGGTCCCAATCTTTAGGTTTCTCCTGTCCCAGCTTACGTAAGATCATGGTGAGGCTTCCGTTGACACGGTCTACTAACCCACTTCCGGCCGGATGGTAGGGGCTGATGTAGATGTGCTGGTCCCTCAAGGTCTTAAAGATCTCCTCCATTAACAGGCTATGGAACTGGAATCCGTTATCCGTCAAAACTTGTTGATGGAATCCCAACCGTGTAAAAATCTGCACTAGGGCTTCTGCGACATGCTTGGAATCCGTGCCTGTTAGCGGTATAGCTTCGGCCCACATAGTGCATGTGTCGACTAAGGTCAGGATAAACCTGTTCCTTCTTTTAGTCCTTTCAAGGGGTCCTATAATGTCGACTTCAACCCGTTCAAATGAAGTCCCCACTATTGGCATTTCTCTCATAGAAACTGGGGTGTCCAATGCTTGGGTGCCACACGTTGGCACTTGGCGCAGGATTTAACATATCTGATGATGTCAGTGTTCATTCCTGGCCTCCAATATGGAGTAGATATTCCCTGTATAGTGGCGTTTTGTCCCATATGTCCGTTAAAGGGAACAGAGTGCCCCATTTCTAAGATTTGTTCTCTGTACTGTGTCGGTACTAGGAGCTGATTATGTCCCTGTTCATGGTCGCCTGTTCTTCGATACGGCACTCTATCCTTAGAAAAAGTGTCTCCGTTGTGTCTGGAGTCCTTGGCCATTGGCAGTTTCTTAAAGCAGGGCTTCAAGGTAGGGTCCTTTTGTTGCGCCAATTTCAGTTAGTTAGGTAACATGTTAGATGCAGTCTCTCGGTCCTTTTGGGTTTGCCCTCTTGTAGTTACTGCTGCCACAATCGGCTCTTTCGATCTCCCTATAAACACACGTAAATACAACCTAGTATGACTGGGTAGATCTGATCCTCCATTATCGCCGCTTTAATAACACCACGGACGAAATTCGAGTGTATCTCCACAAGTGCGACTGGGAGCGTTATGGGTGCATCTCCTTTAAAAACTCCACATAATTTGACGGTTTCTTCCGTTTCTTGATCTGGTTTGACCAAATGCCTCGCGACAATACTATCAAAAGCACAAACCTGTATCAAACAAACAATAAGTGGAAGTCCCGTTCAATATAACAGTTCCTCGCGCAGAAGGCCTCTCACCCTCAGGTTTATAATCATTGACCGTACTACTACGTTGCGAGGCTGTTTGTAAACAACCGATCCGATTAGGGCCGGTTTGTT
Source organism: Oreohelix idahoensis (assembly GCA_024509875.1). Classification (NCBI taxonomy): domain Eukaryota; kingdom Metazoa; phylum Mollusca; class Gastropoda; order Stylommatophora; family Oreohelicidae; genus Oreohelix; species Oreohelix idahoensis. The sequence continues at coordinate 29,951 of JAMPIV010018659.1, forward strand.
TTCCCTGATGAGATATCCCTGGCGCAGGAGTTTTCCCTTTGTCGTATCCTTTCTGGTTGTGTTGCCATGGGAGTCGTTTTTGGGTTGATCACGGGTTTCGGTGGGGTATCGGGTTTTGTAGAATTTCGATTTTCCTTGGAGAGGGGTCTGGAGTAAAGCTTCTCTTGGGTTTTGATGGGAAAATGATTCGGAAGACTGTTGTAGATTATATTTGAGAGAAGGCTCATCTGTAGATTTGCGTTTTAAGCCTGGAAGCTCGGCTAGCGCGTTTGTATAACGCTCGGACTTACTCAAGATATCTTCAAGCTTTACCGCTCCTTGTTCAGCAAGAAATTTACGGGTTTCGTTTATCAAAGTGCTTTTGATCTGCTCGATTAGAATAAGCTCTTCTAACCCTTCAGAAGTGCAAGGCAGTTCTGAAAGCTCCAAACACTTAGTCTAATATCCCTTCAGACGAGAATAGAACTGAGCATACGTCTCGGTTCCCTCTTTCCTGCTGTTCCGAAAAAGTTACAAAAATTTGCGAGCGTTCATTTCGAAGCGCTAGGGTAAAGCTTTCAGAAGCATGTCGTAATTGTCTTGACTGCTGCTTCCCAGTTTCACATACGCATCATACGCATTGCCTTTTAGAGCCTGGGAAAGCTTCAAGCACCATCGCGAACTTCCAAACCGTACAGTGTTGCCATTCTCTCAAATTGTTCAAGATTAGTATCAATTTTTTCATTGGGGGCTTGGGAAGGATTCTAGGGCAAAAGACATAGCAGCTAATTGGGGAGACTGGCTACTGGAGTGATCAGCTAAGGGTGACTGAGGTGACGAAGACTCTCCGTTGCTGGAACTAGACGCTGCACCATGACTTTGGACCGCTAAAGTCTTAAGTGCGAATTCGTGCTGACGTCGTTTGTCATTCTCTCTTTCCTCATGTAGGCTCTCTTTCTCTCGTTCCATGTCTCTACGAACCTGCATTTCTGCTTCAATTTTCCTCTGCTCCAATTGCCGTTCTTTTCTTGCTTTCTCCATCTCCCTAGCTTCTGCTTCCTTCTTCTCCGCCTCATATTTGTCTAGTTCGTCGTTCACAAAAAGCTAGCAACTCGTCTCCTTGTAATCCTATTTCCCTTGCTTCCTCTCTTAGCATTGCTCTAAGCTTTACTCGCTCAGCCATGGCAAATAACTGACTGCGAATTACCCGAGAAAGAAAGAAGAAAAGGATACACTGCTCCCTAACCAATTAAGAGAAATAAAAAAAATTGTCTGTTTTTACTCTGTTTCCTCCTCCCTGTTACTCAGTTGTCTAATCTATCGCTGCTGTTAACTTGCAAAAAGGCTCCTAACGCAGAGACGTAAACCATAGAGATGGTAGATCAGGCTAAAAACTAAATCTACTATTACTACTGTGGAAAAAAATTAAAATTAAGGGAAACATATTTCCTTATTTAATTCCACCACGCTCACCCACATCTGGAGTCAGTTTGGAGCTAGGGAAGGCGATTAACTTGGCGACTGCCCAATGAACTTGCTGTCCTATGCTCAGGCCCCACTGCTCCAATAAAATAGTGATTGTTAAACAATCACGCGTACCAGCGGTCTTTTTTGTACAAAATTATTATATATCATATCTCCAAAAAAGATCACCATTAAAATCAAACTGTATGTAAACTATAAGATGCTGTGTAAAGAACCAAATTTCTAATTTCTAATAAATAAGAACGTTGTCTAGGGGATAATTGTTATTACTATTCTTTACTCACAACACAGGACGCACAACACACTCTATCTAGAGTTAGACTAAGATACAATAACAGACGTTAGTCATTAATTTAGACTCAGACTTAGATCAAATCCTGGACACGAGCACCCATTCTGTCGTACCGATAGGTTTGAGAGTTATTTTAGGTCCCGTCTGAGTAGTGTGGATGGTGATAAGTACGTGAGAAAAAAAGGTGTGAGAAATAGATTTCACGGGTGAATAGCTTAAGGAGAAGATATGTCTCTGGAATGAGTAATATGTCTCTAGTTCAGACTATCTATACGACTATAATTTAGTATAAGACAATCTTGCCCTTCTCAGATATAAATATAAGTTTAACTACACACACACACAGCTATGTGACAACAAGACACACAAACGTGAAAAACTACGGTTAATTGGGTATGGGTCTGACCAACACACAAAGTTAAGTTTCTTTTGTTGTTTATTATAATTTAAACTTGACAACATCAAACATCTAAAGAAATGTCAAATAAAATCAGATTTACATACATATGAAAATACAGAATAAATGTGCCCTCCCCCTATGGATAAAAGAACCCAAAGAGTTAATAACCCAGAGGTCAAAGGTTAGCACTATGTTACAGAATAGACAGTAAAGAACAAGTTCCTACTATATGCTACTCTGTAAAGTAAACAAGTTTAAGCAAAATCCCCAGGTTGGTACAGTTCCTGTAACAAAGAAAAAATATTCACTCTCTCTTACATACAGTGGCCACTCAATCACGCTTACCCATTCTTGGGAATATCCCTTGGAATTACAATGGTTCCTGAATATACAAAATGTCAGGTGTATTTCCGTAATTGGCCCCAGTACGTCCTCTAACAAGTAAAATTAATGAGGTAGACGCCGAATTTGGTAGTGCCGACGTTTAAGTTGTTGATGGTAGTGAAGACGTTTAAGTTGTTGATGGTAGTGAAGACGTTTAAGTTGTTGATGGTAGTGAAGACGTTTAAGTTGTTGATGGTAGTAACGACGTTTAAGTTGATGATAGCAGAGACGATGTTTAAGTTGATGATGGTAGTGACCATGTTTAAGTTCATGATGGTAGTGAAGACGTTTAAGTTGTTGATGGTAGTGACGACGTTTAAGTTGATGATGTCAGGGATGACGTTTAAGTTGTTGATGGTCATAAGTTGATGATGGTCGTGACGACGTTTAAGTTAATGATGGTAGTGACGACGTTTAAGTTGATGATGGTGGTGACGATGTTTAAGTTGATGATGGTAGTGAAGACGTTTAAGTTGATGATGGCAATGACGACGTTTAAGTTGTTGATGGTCATAAGTTGATGATGGTCGTGACGACGTTTAAGTTAATGATGGTCGTGACGACGTTTAAGTTGATGATGGTAGTGACGACGTTTAAGTTGATGATGGCAGTGACGATGTTTAAGTTGATGATGGTAGTGAGGGCGGTCATACCGATAGGTTTGAGAGTTATTTTAGGTCCCGTCTGAGTAGTGTGGATGGTGATAAGTGCGTGAGAAAAAAGGTGTGAGAAATAGATTTCGCGAGTAAATAGCTTAAGGTGAAGATATGTCTCTGGAATGAGTAAGTTTCTCTAGTCCAGCCTATCTATACGACTATAATTTAGTATAAGACAAACTTGCCCTCCTCAGTGATAAGGCGTTCTTGTTGTGATGTTACTGCTTTCATAAGGTCATACTGGACACGTAGATGAATGGTCAACTCGTTCCGACACAGTGCTGACATCGAGTGAGAATGTAGATGTAAAGGACGCGAATGTGTGTACAGTTCTGTTGAGTTGACAAGTCACTCACTCAATCATAAGCAGAAGTCAATAAAGGGTAGACTGCTGATGACGTTTCATACATTTAATAATGGACGTACACTTCGACATCACGATTACAGTCACGTGAACAGGTTGGCAAAAAATCATCGTATACTTGAAGAAATGGGTGACAATATCACATGTACATTTATGTGGCATGTCAATATAATGGAACGATAGTAAGCAAGCACTCAATATTCTGGTTGTCTATCGTCTCATGCTCTAACTGACTAATCGAGTCAGTTAAGGTGGATACATAATCATCAACAATGGTTCACTGTCAGAACCTTCTCCTGGCTACGTTTCTCAAGCCGTAAATTCATCAAATGTTTATAGCAACAATGTTAAACCACAGTAGTGGGTTTTCATAATATATAGATCTCTGTACCATCATCAGATAATAGGACCTTTTCTGTTCTCCGACGATGATCCGCTTACAATGGCGGGATCCAAAACATGGCTCTCCTCCGTGAGCTTCGCTACCCAGGATGAAAAATTATGAAGCAGAATTAATTCATTATTCATCCATAAATGTCTTCATTGGGCTTCTATACATTTCTGCTATGAATAAGGCTGGTTACATCAAGTGGTCTCGTGCTGCTAGATAACACGTCATCTTCATCTGTAATCAACAATCCTAGATGTACGATAATACGTCTCCCATCTAGGCTTAGCAAAAAAGTTCAGCAAAATAGGTGTTGGTTTTACCTGGCTTTAGGAAAACACATACAAGCGAATAATGCACGCCATTCCTTGGCGTTAATAATGATCATTAGGAGAATCTCTGATACTACAGTAATACAGAGAGACAATCTCCTTCCTAGAATAAATCACAGAGACCAATCTTCAGACTTTCTAATCGACCAGCCCATAGCAGCGACGACATGACAGCAGCTTCTCTGTCGACACCCCAAATCGACGCATGCGCAGAAATGCCTTTGACCCCAGAGTTCAGCTCAAAAAATAGACCGACATAGAAATAAAAAGATACAAAGATATAAGACCGAATCACCTTAGATAGTCAAGGAATAAATATAAATTCGGGCCATAAACATTTTAAGCAAGACCAATCTGTTTCTGGCCATACCAGACGCAAAATGACGTAAATCTAGTATTCATACGCCAGATTGAGACACAAGAACAGATAACCCATAGAACCGAATACAACATCGACGAATCAGGGTTCTGTCCCTTAATAAATACTTTTCATCAGACAAATAGTTATACTTTACATTTGTATGCCTACCAACAGTAATCTGTGCGCAACAGACTACCACACCGCCCCGGGAAAAAAATGAAAATCATTTTTTTTCCATCTGAGAGCAACATATAATAGGCTCACGACGCACGTGTGGCCGGGTAGGGTAGTGGGGGTTGCTGTTCAAATCGAGAGTATTAGATTTTGATGACTAGCTAGCCTGCTAGAGGTGATGATTTCTCTCTACAGTCTTACAGGACTTAACCAGGTTCAAGGATAATCCTCTATGATGTTTTATTTTTAGAGCAGATGGTTATTATTTGTGTTGCACCTGCAGCGATTAGCTTTGGTATGATCCCTTAATAATTTGGATGATGGCCAACTGCAAACATATGATTCGTCAACAGCATTTGTGTTCAATGAAACAAATGTTTATTCAATTTTCAACAAGAACTGGGTTAAGTCAAATGGTAACCACACCAAATTGCATAATAGCATGTTGACATTTAATAAAACAAGCATAAAAAGTCAATGCATTATTTTAATGATGCAATATTCCTTATTGCATCTCGTGATCTTTTCAACTTGCAAAAACATGGCGTGGCTCCTCTATCCTTCTAGTGTTCCTTCGTTTATTTGTTAATGTAGTCTAGATTTCACGACGTTTTTCTTATCTCTTCATTTCAATGAAGAGCCAAACTTTCTCTTATTCATTAGTATTCCTTAGTTTGACGTTCTCTCAGCTTAAGGACCTTCATCCTTGGTAGAAGGTTCTGATATATGCCTGGGTTTACAATTCTTTACCCAGTTTTCGAGCGTAGCTCTGTTTCAGTTATGACTGTGGGCTCTAACAGTTATTGCATGCAATTCTTAGCACTACTTACGTTTCTCGTGAATTCACAAAACATAACATTCTACATTTCGAAGTTACACAGTTGCATTAATTGTGCGAAGTCAATCTCCTCTATTAGGATATCACTGAGCAAGAAGAATTATGTCTTCTCTCGACCGCTCTAAATTCATGACTGCTCAAAAAATGGCTTCGTCTCTCGTTCATTCCGGGGAAAGAAGGACTGAGCCTAACCATTGGTGGGAAATCACGTGACCAACGCAACTATACAAGCGAAGCTTAGCCTAAATAAATGCGTGGCGTTTCGAAGCTAAACTGGCCTAATTAAACATCTGCATCAAGATTTTTTTTATCTTGTTTCTATAAAAATTTATTTTATATGTTAAAATAGTCTGCATCTGAAGACTCACGGTATACGCGGTTACACACGTATAATGCGCAGATGAGAAATATCGGCGATTTATAACGCCAAATTAAGGCAAAGTCGAAGTATAGCTCTACCGGTGAGAATATATCTCAACATCTCAGAGAAAGTATTTCTCTAAGTATAAATATTTTCAGGGAGGTGTCACCAACGCATACTACAATACTGACTGATTTATCCCGCTTCATCGATTTTGTCAACCACTTCCACCCCACTATCAAGTTCACCTCCCTCATCTCCACAGTATCTGTCAACTTTCTTGACATTACTATTACTATCACACCCTCCGGCCTCAATACCTCAGTATACTACAAGCCGACAGATGCCCATAGCTACCTTCTGTATACCTCTTCTCATCCTCGGGCCTGTCGTGACTCCCTTCCATTTTCCCAACTTCTCCGCCTCCGTCGTTTGTGCCAAGACGATGATGACTTCCACTTCCGAGCCAATGAGATGTTGGATTTCTTCCGTAGCAGACTTTATCCCGAACATGTTCTCACCTCTGCCTTCCAACGTGTTCTCCCCATCTCTCGTCAGGAGGCCCTCAAACCTCACTATAAATCCACTTCGGATAGAGTCAAATTAATCTTGACCTATCACCCACACAGTACTGCAGTCAAACAGATCCTTTTCCGCCACCTACCTATCCTTCAAGCAGAGTCTGTGACCCAAGAAGTATTCGGTGAAGCACCTTTGGTGGCATATAGACGCGACAAGAACCTGAAGGACCTTCTTGTTCACAGCCGTCTCCCAAAGGAGAATGCCACTCACTTTGGCAAATTACCCTGTGGTCGGACACGATGCAACACGTGCAAGTATGTCATCTCAACCTACAAGGTGTCTTTTTCTGAGGCTACGTACACCATCACTAGTAGCTTCACATGTGAGTCGCGTAACGTCATTTATACGATCATATGTAAACGTTGCTGCAAAACCTATATTGGCCTAACAGGCAAACGACTTGGGGACAGGTTCAGCCAGCACTTGAATGACATCTCTCAGCACAAATCCACACCAGTTGCCATACACTTCAATGGCCCTGACCACCAGGGTCCCATCGACATGCAGGTCACGGCAATCAGATCCTGCTCCTCTGATACTGCTAGCCGAAAACAGCTTGAGAACCGTCTTATCCACCGCATGGGGTGTCTAAAACCAGCTGGGCTCAACACTCTACACACCTTTGTCTGAGGTCACTCTTTCCTCGCCTGTTCTACTTTGACTCTTTCCACTCTTATCTCATTTTTCTATTTTCTGCCGCCCTCTAATTATATGCATGAATACATAATACACTGTTTTTAATATGTCTAGATTTTTAATTCTATTTTTTATTTACTTATCTTCGACTCATTCTGTTCCCTTCTATTTCCAGTCCCAACTTCTATTAAGTTTGGGTAGTTTATTGCTTAGTTTTGTTTTTTTAGTTTCTAAGTATGTTATTGTGTACATCCGGTGGTGGCAGTCATTTCCCTTTCCTGGCACGCGCCCATAAGCGTTAGGACTTTACCGCCTTCAGGGAAGTACCTATTTTTTAATTTTTATATTTTTTATATATCATTTTAGGTTCTCATGTGTCCTATCTAAACTTCACTTTCTTTCCTTTCCCTGACGAAGGCCTTGTGGCCGTAACATTGGCAATTATCTCATTCTTTTGTCCCCATAAGACGAATCACATTTTTTCTATTTTTTTTTCACACCCATCCATTACAATACTGGCAATGACACAATCTATACAATAATTTCAATTACAATTTCATGTTAAGTACCATAAGTTCATGATTGACAAAAGAAAAATCATCAAAAGAGTAGCGGTGAATATACATTAGTGAACCGCTAAGTGTTTATACAATCACTATATCATATATTACAAATGTGTACATATTTTGATATAGAAAAAATAACTGTTGTAAAGTTAGACACATTAAAAAGTCCAAGATTTAACAGTTAGGTGGAATCATGTGGGCATCTAGACAGAATGTCTGCCATCACATTTTCTGAACCACGGATAGCTCGCACCGAGAAATGAAAAGGTTGAAGAGCAATGGCGTATCGAGTTGATCTCGAGCTCTATAAGTTTTTACTTTGAATAGACGTAAGAGCTTTCTGGTCAGTTTCCACTATGAAATGCGCGCCAAAAAGGAATCTTTGAAGTTTGAAAATTGACCAAACCATCGCCAAAAGTTCACGGTCTAAAACTGAGTAATTCCTCTCTGCCGCATTAAGTTTTCGTGAGATATACATTACAGGATGCAGAGTTTCGGAGTACTCTTGCATTAGTGCCGCTCCAATCCCATTAGATGAAACCGTCACTACGAAGAACAAATGTCTTATCTGTAGTAGGTAACAATAAAATAGGTGGAGTTGAAAACAAAGTTTTAATCTTATCCAAAGATGATTGGCATTCCTGAGACCAGTGGACCAAATTAGGGGACCCTTTCTTTAGTAACGAAGAAAGCGGTGCCATGATAGAGGATAGATTCTGAATGAATCGTCCATAAAATTGTATAAGACTTAATAGACTTCTCACTTGCTTTTTAGTCTTAGGAATAGAGATGTTAAGTATTTAGGAAACCATGGCCGACACGGTGACCTAGGAAAGAAATTTCGCTAAAACCAATACATGCTTTAGAGGGTTTCGCTGTCAACTTATGCTCGCGTAAGGTAGACAGTAATTCATATAACCCTTAATAGTGATCTTCCCAAGTATCACTGAAAAGACAGATGTCGTCTAAGTACGCTATGACATCTGAACGATGAGATAGGATTCGACGCATCATGCGTACGAATGTAGCCGGGGCGTTCATAAGGCCGAAAGGCATGAAATTCCATTGAAACAAACCCCTAGGTGTAGAAAAAGCAGTAAGAGGTTTGGCTCGTTCACTTAATGGGACTTGTCAATATCCTTTTGACAAATCAAGTTTAGTGAAGAAATGAGATTTAGAAAGCCTAGTAAGTAGCTCTTCTAGTAAAGGCATAGGTTCAGCATCGAACTTCGTCACCTGATTCAATTTGCGATAATCAACGCAAAGACATATGTTATTGTCTTTTTTTCGAACAATAACCATCGGCGAAGAATATGCTGAACTGGATGGTTCGACTATTTTTAATTCTATCATCTCATCCAATTCCTTCTCGATCTGTGTCTGAAAATGTATAGGTATAGGATATGGTCTGACCCTAATAGGATTATGGTCAGTTAGAATAATGCCATGTTCAGTGACATTGGTGTGTCCAGGAATGTCAGTAAGGACATCCTGAAATGTTTGTACCATAGAAGAAACTTGTCGCTGTTCCTCTAGAGATAAATTAGGAGAAACAGTAACGTTTTTCCATGATTCACTTGAATGGAGTGGAATCAATGGAAGAGGGAGATTTACATCCGAGAAACTTGTTTCTTCATCCTGTATTACTGACAAGGATGAGTAATGACCATGTGGTACTTGAGAATCGTCCGTTGCCTGAAAAATAGGCAGCAAATAATCAGGACGTTCATGGTATTCCGTAAGCATATTGATGTGGAAGGTTTTATGCTTCCCATCAATATCGACAATGTAGTCAACCTCGGAAATGTTCGAGATTATATCGAACGGACCTTTCCATTAGATAAGAAGTCTGTTTTCCCTACAAGGTAGCAGAACATACGCTTTGTCCCCAGGACAAAGTTGTCGTAAGGTTCTCTTCTTATTGGCAAATTGCCTTGCCTTCTGTTTGGCAAATTCAGAAGAAGAAGTTGCTAATCTGCATGCTTCGATAATCTTGTGTCTAATCGCGATGACATATTCGTAAGAAGATTTTGTGTCATCATCAATATTATCAGCGGTTATAAGATCATGAAGCAAAGACATAGGGCCGCGCGGTCGCGCACCGAAGACAAGTTCAAAGGGAGAAAATCCTGTATGTTCATTGGGGACCTCTCTATACGTAAACAGGGCCGCGGGCAAAACCCTATCCCAATCTTGAGGATGATCCTCAGTTATCTTCCCTAGTAAGTTTTTGAGTGTTCTGTTAAGACGTTCCACCATCCCATTAGACATAGGATGATAGATACTACTCAATGATCTATCTATCTTCAGAGTAGACATCACTTGAGACATGGTATCCGATATCAATTGGGTGCCATGATCTGATAATATTTCTCCGGGGAATCCCAGACGAGAAAATATAAGCCAAAGAGCGTCTGCAATATCGGCAGTGGAAATGCTCTTCAGAGGTATAGCCTCTGGCCAACGTGTGCACATGTCAACACACGTTAAGATAAACTGATGTCCTCTGGCAGATTTGATCTTAAACGGACCAATAATGTCTATTGCCATTTTCTGAAACGGCCGAATAGGAATAGTATAGGTTCTCATACAGATGGGTGTTGGGTCTAGTAATTTCATATCATATTCCAACAAGTTAGTGTGCCCCGGTCTGTCCGTTAACACGGCTGTATGATTCTCCAAAACCTTTTGAATCTTCTCCCTCTGCCCTTTTGTCAGATGATTGCTGATTTTTACTTGTGCAGGAGTTTCGCATGGTTTTAGGGGGTATTCGTAAGAGGTGAGAGGTTCATTTTTCATCTCAGTGGCTATGGCCAAGGTCATTAATTGTGCCCCTTCCAGGTTTCTTCTATCATGATATTTCTTAAGAAGGTTCACATGATAGACTTTTTCCTTTCCTTTCTTGTCTATCTTGTAGTTAGTTCTAGATACCTTTTCTAGAACTGTGTATGGACCTTGCCATCCAATCTGAAGTTTGTTGCTGCTGCAGAGTAACAGAAGAAGCCCCTTCTCCCCCACAGCAAGCTCTCTATCCTTCGTTTTCCTATTATAATATGCAGCACGTTTCTTCCTGGCTTGTCTTAGGTTATCATTTGCTAGTTTCCAGCCAGTTTTTAAGCGAGTGGTCAGGTTACAGTCTCTTCTGCCTTCTCATCTGTCCATGTAATCAATAAGGCTTCCTATGGACCTTTGATTGGCCGGCCAAATAACAATGTTGCCGGTGCCATTCCTGTTGAATTATGTGGGACTTCCCGATAAGCAAACAAGGCCGCGAGTAAGTATTGATCCTATGTGTCAGGTTCTTCATGGGCCAGCTGTCGCTGGTCGGAAATAAGTGTCCCGTTGAACCTTTCCACCTGCCCGTTCCCTTGGGGGTGATACGGACTACAGTGAAAGTGCCTTGCTTGAAAGATCCTGAAAACTTCCTGTTAGCCTCCCCTTCAACTGTGATCCATTATCAGTCAAGATCTGGTGGGGAAAACCTAACCTTGTGAATATTGTAAGTAACGCCTCTGCCACATGTTTTGAGTCGATTGATGACATGGCTACTGCCTCTCACCGCATAGAACAAGTGTTCTCCAGACTAAGAATTTAACTGTTTCTCCTCTTGGTACGTGTGAGAGGTCCAACAATATCCATTGCAACTCTCTCAAAAGGGGTTCCCATGATTGGCATCTCCCCTAAAGTTGCAGGTGCAGTCCAATGTTTTGGAGCTACCCTTTGGCATTCTGGGCAGGATTTGACATACCTTTTTATATCTTCCGTTATCCCTCTCCAGAAGTAATGACAAGCTATACGCTGTCCTGTATCGCTGATCTCCATATGACCACTGAAGGGGATAGCATGTCCTAACTCCATCACCTTTTCCCTATATGAAGTTGGAAGTACTAGCTGTCCATGACCATTTGATCCAGTTCCAGGCTTCCTATACATTAACTTGTTCTTCATATAAAAGTCTCCTTTGTTTGGAGGGGTATGGCTTTTTGGGAGTTTCTTGAAAAACGGCCTTAGTGACCTATCCTCAGCCTGTGCCTTCCTCATCTCCTCTGGATGAGTATTTATTGGGTTATCTTCTTCCTTACTTGACTGTGACCTGGTCTGTACTGCTGCCATAATCACTGGTCTTTTGGGATTTTCCAAAAACACATATCTACACCCCAATATCAGAGGGTAGATTGGTTCGTTTATCACTGCTGCTCTAATCACTTCTTCCACATAGCGAGTTTTTACATTTATCCTTGCAATGGGAAGTGTCATGGTTTCTACTTCCTTAGTTGCCCCTTGTATCTCCACTGTTGCTGTGGTATATTGATCTGGGTGCACCAGATGAGAACTCCCGACTGAGTCAAAATCCAATCCAGTATCATAAAGGCACTTAATAGTGGCAGCATTGCATACTACTTCTTCACATACAGGGGGATGATGAGGTTCCTGCTGTCCAGTAGGTTGTTCCTTCTTTCCCTTATGTCCTGTTTTAAGGCATGCTGCGTAATGTGGAGAGGTTTTCTTCCTACAGTCTTTTGTAGTATGGTTATTTAACTTACAATATTTACACCATTTTTCTTCTGGTCTGTAGGGTTTCCTATCATTTACTTGCGGGTTTCGGTCTCTAGCGTCAAATCTTGGCCTATCATAGTTGGGTTTTAATCTATTACCTTGATCTCTATTTTCAAATCTATTCTGGTTTTGTGGGGCTTTATTACTTTCTGCTTGTTTTCTTTTTGCTCCAGCTACTTCTGACTGGGCTGCCTGATTGTAAAGTTTGCTTGCACACACTGTTACTGTAAAGTGTGGTGTGTTCTCTTTCTTCTGTAAAGTTCCACTATCAATCACTGTAGCATGTTGTTTGTGGTGCCACTACTGTATGTGTCCATTGTAGTGTACAGAGTTGTTGAGATCAGGCATGCTCCAGTCTACCCAGCTGTAAATGGGTAACTCACCCTAGTCCTAAGTTAGGGAAGGCAAAGGCAGCTGTAAACAGTAGTTTCCCTCTAAGGCTCCAGGGGAAGCAGGCCCTAAACTTGGTCACTTCAACCGACGCAGGATGGTGTAGATATGGGTAGAAGTGTAGAGTGTGTTTACCGCGAATGGTGTACTGTTCGTGTTCTGACCAATCTAAACACTCATTCACTTGTGTCTACAAGGCACCAATGCAGACTGCTGGAATCTTTGTTTACACAGTTTATTTGGACGCTCACACTGGGACATAACGAGTAAATCATGGGTATGTTGACATATCAATTTGCAGGCATACATAGTAGATCCTATGTCATGGCACATTCATAAATAATAGGTAGTACATCAATGGCCGCATCCCCTATCTGACTAAGCGCGTCAGTGAAGGCGGATCGGTAAGTAACTAAAGTTGCTTTATATTCACAGTTTATCATATTGTGAAACCACGATAAGGGGTTTCTATCCAAAATGAGATCTCCTTGCCACTGTCCGAATAATAAGATACATGCCCCGTTCTTTAGACAGTGATCCAAAAAATGCGAAGACAGGAATGTAACATGGCCGCCTCCCTGAGTTGTCGCTCACTCGCTCACAGGAGGATATATATATAAGCCAAAGTTAATTTGCAATACATAAGCATAATTTCATAAAGTTCCTCCATACAGATCTACCGTAATCCAGTTACCTCACGTAGACATAATTACAGTATGGAGCCTGTCATCTCCGTCGATACAAATTTGACCCTAGCGTTGCGAAGCACAAAATTCCCGCTAGGCCTAACCGACCTGAGATCATCAAAACAGGGACTGGAATTACCTGGAGTCCGAATCATACATGGTACCGTACATTAGGAAAGTCTCTAACACAACTCTAGTAGAGACACAATCTCCTATAGAAGAAAAACTACTTCGTAAATCATTTTTACTGAAGAATATACCAGCCCTGGAAAAATGCGTACCCGCCATTGTCACGGTACATCGGAACTCATCACGACTAGACAAGACAACTCCTACTTCCGCTAGAGCGGTGTAACAAGAATATAGTCCTGCCTACCCATCCAAAATATACAATATAGGACTGATTCTACTTGTACTAATAATATGTAATACATATGAATTCAGGCCATAAACATAATAAGCAAATTAATCTATTTTCTGGCCCTAAGAAATAGGTACAGACAAGGGTGTCATATCCATGCGCCGAATTAATATCAAGAACGATTACTCCTATAATCAGCAGGGTAAAACAATTATGGATTATCTAGCCTTCCCTATAGACAGCATTTTCATACACAAATGAATGAATGTCTATATCTTTTCCATATTAAATAGCCATATCGATTTTTGTAATATGTGCGTCAAAATATGTACGCAACAGATTACCACACACCTCGGGAAAAAAAATGGTACATTTTTTTTTTGAAATACATCTAGGAGCAACATACAATAGGCTCACAACGCACCCATAACAATGCGCAGATGATAAGCATAAGTTTTCTGACCTTAGAGAAAGTATTTCTCTAAGTATAAATATTTCCAGAGAGGTGTCACCAACGCATACTACAATATTAGCAATGACACAATTTGTACATTAGTTTATACATAAATTTCATCTAAGATATCTTAACATCATGATCATCAAAGACGAAAAAACATTGAAAAATCAGCGGTGAATAAATATCAATGAACCGCTAAGTAGTGTTACAATCAATATATGATATTACATATGTGTACACATTTCAACATAGGAACATCTGTATTAAAGTTGTATAACAGTTATGAATCATGTGGGCATCTAGACAAAATATCTGCCATCACATTTTCTGACCCACGGATAGCTCGCACCGAAAAATGAAATGGCTGCAGAGCAATCGCGTAACGCGTTGATCTCGCGCTCTTCAGATTTTTACTCTGAATAGCCGTAAGAGCTTTCTGGTCAGTTTCCACAATGAAATGCGCGCCAAGAAGAAATCTTTGCAGTTTAAGGATTGACCAAACCATAGCCAATTATTCACGGTCTAGGACCGAGTAATTCTTCTCTGCGGCATTTAATTTCCGAGAAATATACATCACAGGATGCAGAGTTCCGGAGTACTCTTGCATTAGTGCTGCTCCAATCCCGGTGGATGAAGCATCACTACGAAGAATAAATGTCTTATCCTTAGAAGGCAATACTAGGATAGGTGAAGTAGAAAACATAGTTTTAACCTTATCCAAAGAGGATTGACATTCTTGAGTCCAGTGGACTTACATTAGGAGACCCTTTCTTTAGCAAGGAAGAAAGAGGTGACATAATGGAGGACAGATTCGGAATGAATCGTCCATAAAATTGTATTAGACCTAAGAGACTTCGTACTTGCTTTTTAGTCTTAGGAATAGAAATGTTAAGTATCTTACTTGTATTATGGTCTTCTGTTTTTAGGAACCCATGACCAACACGGTGTCCTAAGAAAGATATTTCGCTAAAACCAATACATGCTTTCGATGGTTTCGCTGTCAGGTTATGCTCGCGTAAGATAGACAATAGTTCATTTATCCCATTATAGTGATCGTTCCAAGTATCACTGAAAAGACAGATGTCATCAAGATACGCAATGACATCTGAGCGATGAGATAGGATTCGACGCATCATGCGTACGAATGTTGCAGGGGCGTTCATAAGACCGAAAGGCATGAAATTCCATTGGAATAGACCCCTAGGCGTCGAAAAAGCAGTAAACGGTTTGGCGTGTTCGGATAATGGAACTTGCCAATATCCCTTAGACAAATCGAGTTTAGTAAAGAAATGAGAATTCGATAGTCTCGTAAGTAGCTCTTCTAGTAAAGGCATAGGTTCAGCATCAAATTTCGTCACTTGGTTCAATTTGCGATAATCCACGCAAAGACGTATGTTATTGTCTTTTTTCGTACAATAACCATCGGCGAAGAATATGCTGATGTGGATGGTTCAATAATTTTTAACTCTATCATCTCATCCAACTCTTTCTCTACCTGTGCTTGAAAATGTATCGGAATAGGATACGGTCTGACTCTTATAGGACTATGGTCAGTAAGAATAATGTCATGTTGAATGACATCAGTTTGACCAGGAATGTCAGTAAGGACATCCTGAAATTGTTCTAACATAGTAGAAACTTGTTTCTGCTCTCCTGGAGATAATTCTGGAGAAATTGCAACATCTTTCCATGATTCATTAGAGTGAAGAGGAATCATTGGAAAAGGTAAATTTATATCCGAGAAACTCGTTTCCTCATCCTGTATTACTGACAGAGATGAGTACTGCCAAGTTGGACTGGAAAATCGTTCATTGCCTGGAAAACAGGTTGTAAATAATCAGGACGTTCATGGAATTCCGTGAGCATGTTGATGTGGAAGGTTTTACGCTTCCCGTCAATATCGACGATATAGTCAACGTCGGAAACTTTTGATATTATATCGTACGGACCTTTCCAAGAAATAAGAAGTCTATTTTCCCTACAAGGTAGCAAGACGAATGCTTTGTCACCTGGACAAAGTTGTCGCAAGCATCTCTTTTTATTGGCAAATTCCCTTGCCTTCTGTTTCGCAAATTCAGAAGAAGCAGTTGCCAATTTGCATGCTTCAATAATCTTGTGTCTAAGTGCGATGACATATTCATAAGAGGATTTTGTGTCATCGACAATATTATCAGCAGTTATAAGATCATGAAGTAAGGACATAGGACCTCGCGGTTTCGCGCCAAAGACAAGTTCAAAGGGAGAAAATCCTGTATGTTCGTTGGCGACCTCTCTATATGCAAAGAGAGCCGCGGGTAAAACCCTATCCCAATCCTGAGGATGATCTTCTGTTATCTTACCTAGTAGGTTTTTCAGAGTTCTATTCAGACGTTCCACCATCCCATTGGACATAGGATGATAAATACTACTCAGCGATCTCTCTATCTTAAGAGTCGACATTACTTGAGACATGGTATCTGATATGAGTTGGGTACCATGGTCGGATAATATTTCTGCTGGAAATCCCAGACGAGAAAATATTAACCAAAGAGCATCTGCGACATCAGCAGTAGTTATGCTCTTTAGAGGAACAGCCTCCGGCCAACGTGTGCACATATCAACACACGTCAAAATAAATTGGTGTCCTCTAGCAGACTTTATCTTAAATGGACCAATGATGTCTATCGCCATTTTTTGAAATGGTCGAATGGGAATGTCTGCAGCCTGAATAGGTGCATCATGGCGTGGACCTCTGGATTTAATCTCTTGACATACTTTACAAGATCGACAATAGATTCGTATGTCCTTATTCACAGCAGGCCAAAAGAAAGATTCAAGAACTCTAGCTTTAGTACGGGAAAAACCCATATGTCCAGCACACTGCGAATCATGAGCGTGCTGTAAGATTTTAACTCTCATATTTTTAGGCACAAGGATTTGAGAATGAATGGACTTAGCGGAGTCTTGTACCATACGTACAAGTACGCCATTCTTCATCGTAATCCATGATTTACGATTTGTATCCTTATTCGGATCACCTTTTGTTGCCAGAGTAAAGAATTTCTTTAGAGTAGGATCATCTTCCTGCTGTTTTATAAAGGAATCATGGGAAATCTCCAAGGGATCATCTTGGATCTGCGCATCATTATCTTCAGAATGTGAAGATTGCGGCATATTAAGAGCTTGAGCCCTAGTGATTACTGCATTAGCAGATTGCATATTAACATTTTCCCAATTAGAAATTTGCTGTGGAGTGCATTCTTTCACTCCATGAATGCGACCGATGATAAGATCAGCGATCGGATCCGGCAAGAGACATGCTTGCACCTTTCCTGTAAAGAAAGGCGTAGCAATATTGATAATGGCAGTGGAGTACTTCTCCAATGTGCCACCAAATGTTACACATTTGACTATATTGCCTGTAGCTCGAGAAGGATTTACGAGTGATTGCCTCACTCCGATGGTAGTGCACCCCGAATCGAAAAGAATTGATACCGGAGTACCATCTATTAGGCCCCTATTAAAGACAAGAGCACCCCTTCCATTATGCGCGATTGACGCATGGAGCGCGGGAAGCGGGTGACCGCAGCTTAAAGTAGAAACTGTGGTTGGATCGAATAATGTTTTGCATTGCGAACACTCAGATGCTCTAGCAAAATCGAAAGCGGAATTTGCTACACTGTTGGAGTCTTTTTTATCATTATTCTGATTATCGGTGTCGTGGAACTCCTGTTGTGCAGAGTTAGCCTGGTAATAAAATTTACCATGTCTTTTGTGTTGTGATCTACCTCGGTTATAATTGTCTCTATAATTATTATTGCCTCTGTTATAACCCCTATTTGGGGTTGAATCATAATATTCATGATCATAATCATCATGCTCATTATATTGAGTATCCCTGTAATATTGGTTTTTTTGTCTCCATGAAGCACTTGGGTAGTTCCTATAGCTACTCCCTTTCCGAGAATTTCTAAAATTATGGGTACCCCTCGCGTGTCGAGGACTATCAGCCCGATTCCAGTTCTTCGAAGAAGAACCCTGATTTGAGTGGTTATCTTGGTTTTGATACTTATTCCAATTAACCTTTTTATCAAATTTATTTTTAGCTCCTTGGAATTTGTGTGAGTAATTCTGATTATATTCGGTTGCCGAAGCAACTGGCATACTCTCTTTAATGTTAGAGTTACTAAGAATCATGTCAGGGTGTGCCGTGGCATACTGGTCACAATATTCTTCCATTTGCTTTAATGTACTAGGTTTACGCTCATGTAAGAACTCTAGGAATGATTTATTTACCGAAGACATGACCTTGTCTCTTAGCAATAAATCCGTAAGACCATCAAATGTTTTCTCTGTTTTGGATAATTCAATCCATCGTGAAAGTGTAATTCGTGCTTTTGAGATGAATTCTGAGAATTCTACACCTACCTCAGGTCTCATTGTTTTAAACAAAAAACGATAACCTTCCTCAGACAGCTGATATCTCTTCATCAAAGCTGCCCTAACAGCATCATAATTATCCTTGTCGGCCTCTTCGACGAAATATAACTTACTCAGAGACTCCCCTTTTAGATTTTCAGACAACTGATTCACATACTGTGATTTGTCAACATTATGAGCTCGACAAGCCCGTTCAAATCTATCAAGCCAGAATGCTATATCATCACTGGCAGAGTTGAACGCTGGTACCTTGACCTTGTACACAAAGGGTTTACCATTACCACTAGATGCCTGATTAACATTACTCATACTTGTCAATTTTAATTTCTCTAACTCAAATTCATGTTCTCTTATTGCTTTTCTCTCTTCAGCTTCTCTATCTAATCTTCTCTGTTCTGCAGCAGCTTCTAATTTCTTCTGTTCTGCAGCAACTTCTAATTTTTTTTTGTTCAGCTGCAGCAGCAGCTTCTAATTTCTTCTGTTCTGCATCAAATCTCCTTTCCTCCACTTGCATCTGCAATTTCTTTAGTTCAGCAGCAGTATCAGCTTCTTTTTCTAATCTTTTTTCTTCAGCTAGAGCTTTCCTCTCTTCTGCAGCTGATGCTTTGTCATATTGA
The DNA here is from genome assembly GCA_024509875.1 of Oreohelix idahoensis. Taxonomy (NCBI): domain Eukaryota; kingdom Metazoa; phylum Mollusca; class Gastropoda; order Stylommatophora; family Oreohelicidae; genus Oreohelix; species Oreohelix idahoensis. Next base: position 49,236 of record JAMPIV010018659.1, read on the forward strand.
GCAACAGCCCATTGTTCTAAGTCTTTCCCAGTCTTATCAAGGGATTTTCCTTGTGCTATAAAGTAATCTAATGTAGACATTTTGTCTTCTTAAATCAGAAACCTGAAAAAGTAAATAAATTACCTTATTTCACTTTAATGGGATACAAGTCTATACCATAGACTTAGTCTTAGTGAAAACTTGTATGGTTTATAATACCCAATGATAACTTGAGTACCTGTGGACAACAATAACTGTATCTCAAATACTGTGGGAGACAAGCCTTACAAAGGTCTTGTATACCCTAATGTAATCAATGATCACTTGAGTACCTGTGGAAAATAATATTTCCCTTTACCAATCACTTTGGGAGACAAGCCTTATAAAGGTCTTGTACATTTTGTTTTATAACAATAACAATCATAAAGTACTGATCTGTACTATAATATAAGTGTATTCCACTGTACCTCATATGTCATATGTCAACTAAAGACATTACAAAGGACAAACAAGAAAAGACAATCTGAAAACATTTGCAGAGATCAAATTAAATTAAATAGGAGAAATGAAAAAAATGATCACAGAATCCGTGATGATAACTGCAATAAGATAACAAGACAAATAACGCCACAGTGTATAAACATAAGGGTGTAAAGAAATCAAAAATAGAAAAGATGAGACCTACAATTATACAAACAAATCAAACAAAACTAAGGAACACAAAATTATTAACAAAAACAACGAAGAAAAGAACACCTCATCACAACTAACAGAAATAGCAGCAAATTGTTGCTAACAAATTTCCAATTAAGAAAATGTGTACCTATAGAATACTAGTACCAGACCAATGTCACTCGGCATACCTTGTACTAGTCACACAGAACATAAACTAATTTAATACATAACAAATAACATAAATGCATATATAATATAATATATGTGTTGTGGATAGAATGTGTTGCAAAGTATGTTCAGATTTAATAAATTAGACTACCACTTTATTGAGTAATAGATTTGCTTTCTAACTATTACACTGTCCAATTTTTTTTGAGCACATTAGAAGATCCACCGATGAAATTTGCACTTTATGTTCAACAATGCTCTTCTATTACAGCAGGATAAACAATCACTGGTTTAGAACACTGACTGTACTGTGCCAAATGTCAACAAGTGCTGTCCCAGATATTGCTACACTTGTCAGAACAGGTCAAGCTGACATTGATTGTATAGCTGTCCTATTGGTATTGATGTGGTCAAACAAATGTTCTTGTAACTGTAAAATGTGATTCTCAACACAAGACTGCGTAGGCTGGACCCAGGGATCTGGCTCACCACTGTAAAGTTTGCTTGCACACACTGTTACTGTAAAGTGTGGTGTGTTCTCTTTCTTCTGTAAAGTTCCACTATCAATCACTGTAGCATGTTGTTTGTGGTGCCACTACTGTATGTGTCCATTGTAGTGTACAGAGTTGTTGAGATCAGGCATGCTCCAGTCTACCCAGCTGTAAATGGGTAACTCACCCTAGTCCTAAGTTAGGGAAGGCAAAGGCAGCTGTAAACAGTAGTTTCCCTCTAAGGCTCCAGGGGAAGCAGGCCCTAAACTTGGTCACTTCAACCGACGCAGGATGGTGTAGATATGGGTAGAAGTGTAGAGTGTGTTTACCGCGAATGGTGTACTGTTCGTGTTCTGACCAATCTAAACACTCATTCACTTGTGTCTACAAGGCACCAATGCAGACTGCTGGAATTTTTGTTTACACAGTTTATTTGGACGCTCACACTGGGACATAACGAGTAAATCATGGGTATGTTGACATATCAATTTGCAGGCATACATAGTAGATCCTATGTCATGGCACATTCATAAATAATAGGTAGTACATTAATGGCCGCATCCCCTATCTGACTAAGCGCGTCAGTGAAGGCGGATCGGTAAGTAACTAAAGTTGCTTTATATTCACAGTTTATCATATTGTGAAACCACGATAAGGGGTTTCTATCCAAATTGAGATCTCCTTGCCACTGTCCGAATAATAAGATACATGCCCCGTTCTTTAGACAGTGATCCAAAAAATGCGAAGACAGGAATGTAACATGGCCGCCTCCCTGAGTTGTCGCTCACTCGCTCACAGGAGGATATATATATAAGCCAAAGTTAATTTGCAATACATAAGCATAATTTCATAAAGTTCCTCCATACAGATCTACCGTAATCCAGTTACCTCACGTAGACATAATTACAGTATGGAGCCTGTCATCTCCGTCGATACAAATTTGACCCTAGCGTTGCGAAGCACAAAATTCCCGCTAGGCCTAACCGACCTGAGATCATCAAAACAGGGACTGGAATTACCTGGAGTCCGAATCATACATGGTACCGTACATTAGGAAAGTCTCTAACACAACTCTAGTAGAGACACAATCTCCTATAGAAGAAAAACTACTTCGTAAATCATTTTTACTGAAGAATATACCAGCCCTGGAAAAATGCGTACCCGCCATTGTCACGGTACATCGGAACTCATCACGACTAGACAAGACAACTCCTACTTCCGCTAGAGCGGTGTAACAAGAATATAGTCCTGCCTACCCATCCAAAATATACAATATAGGACTGATTCTACTTGTACTAATAATATGTAATACATATGAATTCAGGCCATAAACATAATAAGCAAATTAATCTATTTTCTGGCCCTAAGAAATAGGTACAGACAAGGGTGTCATATCCATGCGCCGAATTAATATCAAGAACGATTACTCCTATAATCAGCAGGGTAAAACAATTATGGATTATCTAGCCTTCCCCATAGACAGCATTTTCATACACAAATGAATGAATGTCTATATCTTTTCCATATTAAATAGCCATATCGATTTTTGTAATATGTGCGTCAAAATATGCACGCAACACTGATATCTCTCAGCAACATTGAGAACCTCCCCCAACCTCTCTGCACCTTGTTCCACGAGAAATTTTGTCAGGTCTGGAGCCATGGACTCTCTCAGTTGCTCTATCATAATCATTTCCTTCAAATCTTGGGTTTTCCCCAGAGCAGTCCATTTCTCCAAATAGGTTTCCAATCTGGCAGAGAATTGGTGGTAGGTCTCCCCAGACAGTAGCTTAGCATTCTTAAATCTCTTCCTATAAAATTCTCCATTCTTCTCATACCTAATTAATAGAGCCTGTTTTAAATAATCATATTCTTCCTGATCCTCTCTGCTCAACTTTGAGAACACTTCATAAGATGTTCCCCTAAGTCCTTGAGATAGTTTTAAACTCCACTTCTCCTTCTCTAACCCATAATTTGTAGCTAGTCTCTCATACCTATTTAGAAATGACTCAATGTCATCCTCTTTCTCTACAAAAGGATCTAAGTGAAAGTTCATGGCTGAGTTGGAATCCCCGTGACTTACAGTAGTATCAGAGGTAGATGGGCTGCTTCCATTTTCTGGAACATGTCCTTGAAGTTCCAGTTCTTTTAATCTTAGTTCATATTCTCTTTGTAATCTCTTTTCATCTTTTTCAGCCTCCATCTGCAATCTTTTAGCCTCTTCCTCTCTCTGAAATTTCTTTTCCTTCTTTTCAGCCTCCATCTGCAATCTTTTTTCCTGTAACTGTAACCTTTTAATCTCAGCCTCCCTTTGCAATCTCTTTTCTTCTGCCTCCCTTTGCAATCTCTTTTCTTCTGGTTCAGCCTCTACTTGCAATCTCTTGATTTCAGCCTCCCTATCAGCCTCTAATTTCCTAGTCTCCCTATCAGCCTCTAATTTTAATCTTTTCTTTTCTATATCTGCTTCTAATTGTAACCTTTTCTCTTCTTTATCTGCTTCTAATTGTAACCTTTTCTCTTCAGCTAACCTCCTCTCTTCCCTATCAATAAATTTCTCACATTCAGTAGTAACATACTGAATCAGAAGGTCTCCACTCATGCCAAGTTCTTTTGCCGTCTGCACAGTAGCAGATCTGAATTTGGCCAAGTCTGCCATCTTTTCTCTCATACAAAATTTATTAATCTTACAGTATAAATAAACAAATATGACTAAAGTACTAAACTATAGGCAATGACAACTCATCCAATTTCCACAAATGATTAATTTTAATTATCTTATAACAATGAGGATACCCTGGGTCTATGGTGGTACAATAATTCCGGACAGGACCCCAATATGTGGTAATATGAAAGGTTATTGATGTTACTACACTAAGGGTAAACAAAGTGAGGTCCAGCTGTGTAAGTTCCCTGAGTCTAATTGATGATGATGTCAGGGTCCCTATCCGCTACCTCTCTAAGATCTCACTCTGTGTAAAATAATCTATGTGATGTTGTATGGCAAGTGTCTAGGGTAATGTATCTATTGTGATGTATGAACAATGTCAAACATAACTTTAACTCAATAAAAGTGAAGTAAGTAAGATTGTTGGTAAAGTTATATTAATATATTACAATTTTTTATTTTCCTGTACCTCAGTTCTTTTGGGACAGGAATGTTTTCAAATCAAGAAAGTATTATTTACAACATATAAATAAATAAAGAGGACCCCTTGTCCATAATTAGTATATTAAAGTGTCACTGTATGTGTATCCTACAGTCTGATTTAATAATTTCTATAACAAAGAGTCAATTTGGTGAGGGTCTGTTGGTATCATCACGCCCACAGGAATTTATGTTCTGGTTGTGGAAATTGTTAAGATGAGATCTCATATGCCCATTTAAAGGGACTTGACCTGACAGCCTGTCTGAGGTGGATGACTGTAGACTATGCAATGTCAACACAAGATTTGTCTTCTGACCACTGATGCAGCATGCAGCTTTACTGAGGCTTCAAAGTACACACGGTATCCCTGCACCAGGTTTCCTGCCACCACTAAGTAATAGGCAACATAACCCTGAAAAAGAAGGATATTCCCTCCCTTTTATATGCTGGCTATAACAATCTCCACAACTAATCAATCTAAGATTACCTGAGGGTTAGTCACGTGTGCGAACCATTTGCACCAGACCCTATTTTCTTTGACTTCACTCCGTCCTGTGTTTACATTCTTCTTCCATATGGCTGCAATGCTCCTGTCACCTTAAGCATTGATTGTCCTCCCTAAAATCAGCTGGGGTATACAATTTTCTTCTTGACCTGTTAAATCTTTTCTTCAAACATCCTAGGTATGTTTTCTTGTGTCATTAGAACACTGTGGCACTGCAGAAGATTGCTAGTGGCCTCTGGACTTACAGTCGTAATATTTTATGGCAATATTCAAACACAAATTAGTTTCACTTCCCTCTAAGTCTGCTTTAGGCATTGCCTACTTAGGCTGTCGTAACCTCTTCCAACTGGCAATGTCGAACAACAAAATATGGCGCACAATCTGTGGCCAGTTACATGCCAATGAAATACTAATACTTATTTATCTTACCGCAAGTAAAGCATAATCACACAATCACAGGATTGACTAGCAGTAAATGGCTCAATTCCAGACTGCTGTGTCGTCCAGACGGCAAAGACATTTGTCACCAACGCTTTGCATCTGCTCTCAACCTTTCTGTGTTTAAGTTTTTCTCAAATGGCGGACTTATCCAAGCAGGGTTAAAAGTTATTAATTCCAACCAGCCAATCAAAAGTTTTATCTGGGTAATTTTTAAGTAATTAATTGTGCTTTTTACCTACTGAAAATATTAATAAAATAAATGTTTCTACGTCACGATAGTTTTATTAATGGGAAATCTTTATGGTATTATGTTAATCAATATCAGCGCTTCATTTCCAGATATCTCTTTCCTTTTAATTCTCTTTAGTTTTTGAGGAATAAATTATTTAATTTTTATTAATAACACATATTAGACATTTTTCTCACTCCAACCAAAATTTTTATCGTTACTATACAACGAGGTAACAATCCGATTGGTTGTTAATTTTTACGACGTTCGTTAATAAATATTGGGAGGGGTGTGTGTGTGTTTGGGGGTAGTAACCTTTTTAACTAGGTGGTAGTAGAAGAATTCAAATTCTTTAGTCAAATTGTTGGCGGTTGATTTTACGGTGGCCTTGAGAGAAATTTCAAATGCGGTAGTTATTAATAGATTTTAGGAGTACGTTAGTTAATTTTCAAGCGGGGAAATTTGATCGGGGTGTCACACAGATCCCCTTTACTACACCGAACATAGCGGGGCTTACAAGATAACAACTTCTAGCATGAGAATGGAGGTGGTGGCAGCTACTGCAGCCTTAAGGAAGCTAACTGAAACTTCATTAACAAAGGCAGTCATTGTGTCAGACTCTCAGTCCATGTTTCGAAAGGTTCAAAATGTTTGGCTACGACATGAATGGAAAACATTCATAGAAGCTTCGAATCTGCACGAGCTGATGTGGACCTACTGTTCTAGTCATGCAGGGGTATGCGGTAATGAGTTGGCAAACTAGCATCATGATCACCAACAGTAGGCGCGCTTGATATGGATAAGGGAGAAATACTGGGAACAAGTAATGATCGCCTGTTGGAGAATAACACTGCAACTGATGAATGACCAAGGTTAAGACTGTTGGAATTCGGCATCGAACTTAAGGCTTGCAGATATGGACGTATGAGAGGATGAATCTGTCGAGTATATAACCAGCGAGCTACAGGAACAGATAGCGTTCCCACATTTTTATTTTGTTTATTTTAAAGATAAAAAATATCCCGTTCAACCTCTGTAAATAAGATAAATAACTGCCGATACGGGAGTGTGGCATCACATCTGTCAGATCATAGTAACCTACCGAGGGAAAATGAGCACTTATGGGTTTGCCCGGAGTGCAATAATGTCGATTCTGTTCAACAATAAAAATCAACAATAACAATTAAACAATAATGTACCCAGTTATTTAAATCTACTACATTTTATATGTGATGTTATTAATGTACCCAGGTATTTAAATACACTCCCCTTTATCTCTGGTGTTATAATCTGTGGCATTATCTCCCTTGGACTGCTGGCCAGAGATTTAGAGTAAAAGGTGAGTTTATAAAAGGTAGTAACCTTTTGGACAAGGATTTCTTATGGGAGTAAGATAAAAAGGAGGATTGGGTTCCTATTTTAGGGAATCTTGCAGGATTTGAAGTATGGCAACTACAAAAACTGAGTGATCTCGGCTTCTACAAGGTTGTTATCCCCACTGCTCTTCTGCAAGATTAGTATGTGTCAACTAAAGGCAATAGACTAGCAGAAGCAACCAGCTGAAGGAAATTCATTGTGGTGTGAAGGGTGTATATATATATATATATATATATATATAGACATATATATATATATATATATATATATATATATATATATACTCGTATATATATAATGATAATAATAATAATAGCCCCTTAAGTCATAAATGACTTTGGGAATGCACACCTGAGGTGACAGCCCTGAAGCTCCTGTTGGTTGTGAGTGACGACTGCAGCATCATCAGCGAATAAAAAGTCTCTTATAGTGACTCATCTGATTTTCTTTTCTTTTTTTTTGCCTTCAGCCTTGCGAGATTGAACAGACGGCTATCTGACCGAGTGTGAAGCATATTCCTTCAGTTGCATCTCTGAATGCATGTTTCAAGAGTAAGGTAAAGAAGATCCCGAAGAGGGTTGGAGCCAGAACACAGCCTTGTTTAACGCCACTGCGTATATTAAAGGGCTGTGATGTGCTTCCAGCGTATTGAAGTGTTTCTTTCATGTCTTCATGTAATGACTTTATGATGTCAAGCAATTTAGCAGGGCAGCCTATTTTCAGGAGGATTTTGAAGAGTCCATCCCTACCAACCAAGTCAAATGCCTCTGTGATATATGTGTATATATACTACTCGTCAAAAGTCAAGGGCCACTTAGAAAAACTTTGGTTGAAACCATAAAACAAATCTGATATAAACGTAATTGGTATCAGTCAAAACGGCATTTATTGAATATCAAATTGACATGTCACGTAAAGAAATGGAAACACACATTCAAACGCAATGAAGCTGTGAAGTGTGTCACCCACCTTTTCAAAGGTCACACAATAGATACTGGACAAATAGACATTTCAAAATCGGGTATGACCACCGTTTGCAGCAAGGCATTCAAGACAGCGTAGACGCATTGAGTCCACAAGGGTCCTACGAGTATCCTGAGGAACAGCTTGCCATTCCTGAAGCAGAAATGCAGTCAACTGTGCAACATCCATTGGCAGGGGGTGATTTGTTGACAATCTTCGACCATGGACATCCCAGAGGTGCTCAATCGGAGAAAGGTCAGGTGAATGAGCTGGCCACGCCATCCTGATGATCCCATGTTGCTGAATAAACTCATTCACCATACGAGCTCGATGGGGTCGAGCGTTATCATCTTGGAGGATGGCATTATCACCTATGGCCTCCAGAGCGGGCTGAACAATTGGTCTCAAGATTTCGTTCTGGTATCTTGGGCCGGTCAAGTTGCCTTGGATGATGTAGAGTGGGGTCCTGCCGTGTCTGTAGAAGCCTCTCCAGCCCATGACAAAACCCCTACCATAACGATCCACCTCTCGAATTGTGTCATCAGTAAATCGCTCTCCTGGTCGTCTCCAAACTCGAATCCTGCCATCATTGAATGACACAAGGAAGCGAGATTCATCAGTGAAGAGAACTTGACTCCATTGTCTCCTTGTCCATCGGATGTGCTCGCGACACCAAGCAACACGGGCTCTGCGATGAGCAGGAGTAAGAGGGATTCTGACTGCAGGACGTCGAGTAGCCAGTCCAAATTCATTTAAACGTCTGCGAATGGTGCTTTGACTGACATTAACGTTTACAGTTTGTCTCAACTGACATCTTAGAGTGGAACAAGTCACTGTTCGATGGCTCAGGGCTGACAACAAGAGGTACCGGTCATCATGTCTATTGGTGCATCTAGGGCGACCTGGCCGGTGGCGATCCTCCACACTTTCTGTGGCCTGAAATCTCTCCAAAATTCTTTGGATAGTGGAGTGGGACACTGCAAGCCGCCTAGAAACCTCACGGACAGATAAACCACTTTCAACCCACGCTATAGCCCTCATTCGTTGTAAGGTGTCAAGACTTCTTCTCGGTGGCATGGTGTTTGCAAGTGATGAAACTACTCCAAGTCTGCTGGTTGTAAAACAAATTAAGAGTAAACTCTGTTCACGAAAAGTCGCCATTGCACGTGGAATGTCAATCAGCACGATTACTTCACCTGTTTGGTTGTACGGAAGTTTGAAAAAACAGATTAAAAATGTGAATTTATGGTCAGCAAACCAAATTGCACGTGATCACCATGGTTGTCGGTGAGTTGTTTTTATGCTTAACGTGCATAGAGGACTGTCAGAGGAAGATATTGCACCAATTTTTACTAAAAACTTCCTTCATTTAATCATTCTATGCGCTTATATAAAAATGTATTGAAAATAATAGGGTGGCCCTTGACTTTTGACGAGTATATATATATATTGGTTAAGGGTGTTTTTGTGCACCACACGTAGGTGGATATTTTTATAGACCATGTGCTGCACGAAAAGACATGATTGTGATTTAATTGTTTGCTCGGTAGCGAGAATGACGTGAGTATGTTTTGAATAGCAACATAGACATTGTGTGTTCCAGGTGTGAACAATTCGGCTGTGTGTGGAATCTTGGATGTTGTCCTGCTAGACTTGTGTTAATCAATATATAAATTATGAATAAATAGAGGGTTGGAACTGTGTGCCAAAGAATCTTATGAAAGACGTGAAGCAGTAGGAATTCTGCTTTGAAGGGTATATGGACATAAAAGTTGATACGATTATAAGTTGGAAATATGAGTTTCATGATCTAAATATGATGATGCCTGTAAGGAGTACAGATGAATATTTTGAATCAAAGGAGAACTGTCATGTATAATGAATAAAGTGATTGTGTTTTTAAAGTGATACACACGTTCTGGGATTATGCTGCGTACTTGATATTCGACGTTGGCTATTCTACAGTTGCTGTTTGTTATATTTGCGCTTTCTTAGCAGTGTATACATGCTTTGAAGGCCAGCACGTGATAACACTTCGAGATTTGTCACTGTGATTTGTCACTTTCCACGAAATACCGAGGATGTGGCGAAGACACTGTATTAGGAAGGTATTGAGCCTTCTTTCTTGATTATCATAGGTTGTCCATGTCTCGCTGCCATATAGAAATGTACTGTTGACGCAGGCGTTATATACCGCAGCTTTGGTCTTCGTTGTGAGTTTGGAGTTGTAAGGCGGGCAAAGGTAGCTAAATCTTTGCCAATGCGGCTGTCAATATTTGTCTCCAGAGAGAGTTTGTCGTTGATGGAAGAACCCAGGTATGTGAAGTGGTGCACCACTAACAATTCATAGTTATCGATAGTGATAACTGGTGCAGCACCCACATCCTGACTATGCACATTTTTTTTTCTTTAGACTTATAGTGAGGCCAAAGTCCTTGCATGCTTGGGTGAAGCGATTCATCAAGCTCTGAAGCTCCTGTTCTTTCTTTCTTGGTCCAACACCCCTTTATCTGCTACAGTGGTTTACGAATGACCTGACAGTTCCAGTAAAATAATGAGGTTTTTAAAGGTACCAACATTCGCTAAAGATTACTCTTGGCAGTGATATAAATAGAAGCGTGATGCTCCTATTTTAGGCAGTCTCGTTGGGTATTTAGGATGGCAATTGAAAAAAAAAAAAAAGAGTTTTCTCGGTTCTTTTAAAATTTGTGTCCCCCGCTATTTTGTGTGATATAGGTAATTTAGTCACGAGACATTTGACTCGTTTTTAATGAGTCGCCAGTCGAAGATATCGCAGAAATAAATAAATAAATAAATAAATAAATAAATAAATAAATAAATAAATAAATAAATAAATAAATAAATATATATATATATATATATATATATATATATATATATATATATATATATATATATATATATATATAATATATATATATATATATATATATATATATATATATATATATATATATATATATATATAAATGAAAGGCACAGTATGTTTCCATGTTCTTAATACAAATCCGCATGCCGTATTATTTCTTGGTGAATTTTGGCAGAGAGTCTCTTTAGTTACCGCCGGGAAACGCCATGCAGTTATTTCATAATTTAATATTGTAATTATGACATTATGAGTAATTAAATGTTTTCGTAGGAAATGTAAAGAAGCGATTTATTTCTTAGGGGCCATAATCAAATCAAAATCTATCCAATATATATCAAGGGACGTAATACACATGTTAAAACTATTATTTTATGTTTGTTATTAATGACCATACGTTTGCATTTGTAATGAGATAATTAAAAATGTTTAACTTAACATTTTTACTAAATAGGAAATAGACAAAAAAAAGAGTTTTCTGTAGCACTTGCTTTTTTTTAACTATTTAATTTTAATGGCACTCATTTGGCCAAGCGGTTTCAGATTGGATCAGAGCTGTATCGATATATATATATATATATATATATATATATATATATATATATATATATATATATATATATATATATATATATATATATATATATATTAAAATCAACGGATATTCTGTGACGATTAAAATCCACTGTGCGTGTTTAATCTTAATGAAAATCTAACATGGTTTAAAGTATAATATTTGTTAACGCATTTTTAAAATGCGTGGCCAAACGAATTTAAATTGTCCACTGTGTGTGTTTAATCTGAATGAAAATCTAACATGGTTTAAAGTATTTTTTTAACAGCATTTTTAAAATGCGTGTCAAACGAATTTAAATTGTAAACAGCTGTATCAGCTCACTCGATAGTCGTTTTCTTCCGTTGCAATTATTTTTAAGTTATTTTATAGTAAAAACTTTAGTTGTTGCAGAAAACAAAATTATTAAATCGTTGAAGGGCCGTTTAAATTGAAGTAATTTTGTCACAAGTTGCCATGTAAATAATTTGGTTTCTACTGATATTTTTCTATACGTAAAACAGGGCCGTAAACAGTGTCTATCTGAATCACGGGCAGCAATCCAAATGGTAAACTTATGAATCAAGGGAAACAATCAAAATGATAAAATTATTATTAAAAGGTCGTAATTCACAACTCTACATTTCTTTGATTTACATAGCAATTTAAATTATTTAAACAGACACTAATTCTTTATGTGAAATTAAAAAAAAAAAAATTACTTTGATGTAGTATTTAAGTTATTATTACTGTTTATATCACATTTAATTACATTTTACCAAACAGTTTCTGTTTATTTACCAAATATTACATAATTTTTCGAAGACTTAGAACTTCATAACTGAAACAAACTGCAACATCTTTTGTAAAAGGAAAGCGTCTTTATCACATTGCTGGACCGAAAGGACTTCTATAATTGTACATGTGCCAATCTTAAACGGGGTGCGCCTCGCCTAAATAAGGCAACATTTATTTTTTATTTTTGTTCCTTAAAAAAAAATAACTAGCTCAGATCTAAACAATACACCAAAACGAAAGATCTTCTTTATTTAGACATTTGTCCTAATATAACAGGCGTTATCCGTATGTCTCGGTTGAATGGGTCGTGTCTCACCGAAATGAGAAACTTCTATTTAAAATATACAGCTCAATACAATCACTGTGTCTTTTATATTTGAAGTATGTTTGACAGAAAATAAAAATTATGTTTTTTTTTTTACAAGCAATAATGTATATATGTTTGAAAAGATCGTGCTACAAAAAACAGTAGTAAAAACGTAAGAACGTTAAAAAAGCATGAGTTGGACTATTCTTCCTTGGTGCGCCAGGTCGAAAAGGGAAAGTGTGTCTTATTAATTAGCTTCTTTCTGAAACTCGGGAGCAAAATAAAATTGCTTTTGCGATTCTATCATAAGAAATAAGAGTATTTTGGTAAAACTCGGAAGCAAAGTGAAATCACTCTTCCGGTGGAATCATAAGGAATAACAGTATTTTGTGCGGCTTACATTTGCAATTACTGTAAACAAGGCACGAGGATAGACACTGAAAGCAGTAGTCATTAACTTAAACGAAAATTCATTTTCACTCGAATATCAAAATTGTATAGTTTGATTTTGACATTTCATAAGTTTCCTGAACAGTTACTAATACTAAAAAAGCAATTTGCAATTACTGTAAACAAGGCACGAGGGTAGTCACTTAAAGCAGTAGTCGTGAATATATATATATATAATATTAAAACAATGTACAATGAACCTTATACCCACTCACGATATTGAAGTATAAGAATAAATCAACTCTACAAGATTTGCAATTACTTGCTACACACGATGTTATGCACACACAAAAAAGAGAAAAAAACATGAGTCCTCGGGAACCCCTGTTGTCCTTTCCAAAAAATTACAATCGGGACAGAGCGTCCGCAACTACATTCCGCTAGGTGAATTGTGGTATTATCGTAACAATACCCGGTCATTATCACCGGTCAGCGATAATACGTTTATCGCTTTGAGTCGCCTGTGTTACAATGTGGTATTACTGTAACACCTTCCGCAGGCGGGATGGCTGGACAAAGTTAATATATAGTTTCGCTGATAAATGGCGATCAGCATAAGTCAGGCTTACAGTTATCCGACAGGTGTGTGACTATGGAAATATAGCATAAGCGAATGTGTATAGGTTCTTAAGTGTGTCTATGATACAGTCACTCACACCACTGCAACGTAGAAGTCAGGAAATGTTATAACTCCTGGTAACGTTATACAGTTTATTGACGAGACGGTCACGTAGACATCATAGCAAGACAATTCACAGCATACTCATGAAGCAACATGTAAGTAAATCCATAACAACGGTTGCATAAACCACCACAGCAAATCATGGGCATTTAGTACAAAATATCCATCAGGAAACATGAATCAGCAAATAGGTGAATAGGCTGCAGGACATAGCAGCACATATTTCATTTCATAATAGTACAGCAAAAATATCATTCCAGTTCTCAATAGTCCATGACTTTGAATCAATATGAATACAATGCATTAACAAGCCAACGAGATCCGTGGCTTTGAATAACAAGTTCCCTGGGAGAAAACAATATTCTCTTCAATACTCTATCCATCTGCAAAACAATCCATCATAGGAATGTGAATATGGAATAATGGCCTGTACAATCCGTGCCCTCATAATATCTTCAATAAAGTACATTCTGCAATTATCAAATATTCCTTTCACAAAAATATATATCCTGGAACACACTAGCGGTATGGAACACGTCCATTCCCCAGCTCTGCCAGCAAACGTACTCTCACGAAAAATCCGCTGCTTAAAACAGCTCAGTACAAAATTCATTCAAGCGCAAACTCGCAGCTTGAGATGTGAGCAGAATTCATCCGCCTTTCCCCCCAAAAACTCATTCATAGAACATTCGACCAATTTCTATATCCTATCTTTAAATAAAGAAACAACTTGCCGGGTAACAGTTTAAACATTACTCCGCAACAACCCCCGACTAAAAAAATTCTCTCATCACGCAGAACGTGTTTATTAGCGTGTAAAAAAATCGACACGTACATTCCAGTCTTTAACACTTAACTCCCCTTAATAAAAATATGCCTTAACAGACTACACCGACCCCCGGGGAAAAAAATGATATGATCATTAAAAAAAAAATTACATCGAACAAAAAAATGAGGTCGATGCAATCATAATATCTACACATAAGGATTATCCTATGTTAAGTCATGTTAACACAAAAGAAGGATAGAAGTAAGCGTAAAGTAAAAAAAAAATGAAGTATAGAAAGATAATGAGATAAGGATACGAAGATCAACAAATTCAGAGAAATATGAAGTATATCAAGTATAGACTAGCTATGCCATCATAAATGAAAAGTGAAAAGAGCAGATGAAGTACAAGAAGAATGAGCAGACAATGATATATCATGGTAAACAATAAGTTACACAATGCATATTTATACCAAAAGACAAATAACTAGTTACCATTTAAAAATAACATAATGTGTATGATAACAAAGTTAATAAACTTATAAAGTACCAATGATGAACTTATTATAGACCTGAATTAATAATATCGCTATGCGTAGTTACCCCTAGTGCACAATAAAGCGCTGGGCAAAGAAAAAACCATACAATGTCAGAAAAAAACACCTTTTCTAGCGCACAATCAAGTGCTGGGTAAAGAAAAAAATACATCACAATGTCAGAAAAAATACTTTTTCTCTTGTCTTCATTTTTTTCCAAAAAAAAAAAAAAATGTACAATACCGAAATGTAATAATAAGTTAAATAAAATTAGTATCATCATTACAATTGTCATATGCTCAACGTTTATCAAAACACAGTATCATAAGAACAACATGGTAATGAAATGGAGCATTATCAGAACACAGTCATATGTAAAAAAAATATGGTAATGAAATGGTGCATAAACATGAACCTACATACTATCTTAAAGGAGTTATGCCATATCCTAATACAATACTATATAATGTACTATACTATACTAATATCTTCTTCTTCTTCTTCGTTCGCCCTGAAAAGGACGGTGGTTGCGTTGTGTCTGTTTACAACGTAGCTGTGATATATGCAGCTTTCGGTCGACACATCCGACTTCTGCACGGCATTTTTTAGGACCGGGTTTGCCTTCCCATTTCGATCCACACTCGCTCAGCCAGCCTGCACAGCTGCAGACTGTTTCCAGGACCACCACGTGGAGGTGGAGTGCGGTCTTGACCAGCTCTGGTTCGCTGGTCCTGACGCAGGCAGTCAAGCTATGAGTCGCTGACTGCGGTCTCTATTGCTGCGTCTTGAGGTCCCCTATACTAATATACAATACTATTTACTATCTCCAGAGGTCTTGAAAGAATTCATGAATATGAAGATACCAAAACACCTAGTGTGGCGTCAAACTGCCGACTGGCTTCACTGGAACAGCAAATCTAGCGATCAATATCACAATCAATATAGCAGCTCTGACTCTCATGGAAACGCCGTTGCTGTGAAAAAAATCTCTGTTTGGTAAAGGTAGGATTTTATGAAATACAACAGTCAATTTTAATTTTAACCCTATCAAATGTGGCCGTGTAAACTTCCGACCCCTGTACGATGTTAATCAAATCTTTCTCCGTTACACAAAAAGGGGTAACAGAGAAAGTAACACAGACGAACTTAGGATCATGAGTTAAATAGGGTTATCTTCTTCTTCTGCGTTCAGTTTGTAGTCATGCTAAATCTGCAGGCCTGTCGCCAGTACGAAGTCCACAGTCTTTAACAGGTCTGCGGCCGCCCCATAGCTTCTGCTGGAGCTCAGCACCCCTTGGCCAGGTCGCACGTCGCGGTTCATCATGGGTTGGACAGTTCTGGAGAATGTGTTCTGGGGTCTGGATTCCTGTAACCCTAACCCTAACCCCTACCAGTGTGCGTTAATGTAAAATAGAGTCGTGGGTATATAAGTAACCCCGACATCTAAAAGGAAATCTAAAGTTATGCAGAATCATGTGGGCATCGAGACAGTATGTCTGCCATCACATTATTCGAACCTCGAATAGCTCGTATAGAAAAGTGAAAAGGCTGTAGCGAAATAGCATAACGAGTGGATCTTGAGCTCTTCATGTCCTTATTCTGAATCGCTGTGAGAGCTTTTTGGTCAGTTTCTACTATGAAATGCGCACCAAGAAGGAATCTCTGGAGTTTAAGAATTGCCCAGACCATAGCTAATAATTCTCGGTCTAGGGCGAGTACTTCCGTTCTGCCGCAGTCAGCTTCCTAGAGACATACATCACTGGATGCAAAGTTTCAGAATACTCTTGCATCAATGCTTCCCCAATCCCTGTCGATGAGGCGTCACTGCGAAGAATAAAAGGCTTTTCTGCATTGGGTAGACGTAAAATAGGAGAGGAAAAAAATAATAGCTTAATTGTCTCTAAAGAGGTTTGGCATTCCGGAGACCAGTGTACTAAGTTAGGCGACCCCTTTTTCAACAGAGTAGAAAGAGGTGCAGTGATAGATGATAGGTGTGGGATAAATCTACCATAAAATTGGATTAGACCTAGAAGACTACAAACCTGTTTTTTTGTCTTAGGAGTAGTGATATTAAGGATTTTCGAAGTGTTATGGTCCTCCGTATGTAAGAAACCATGACCAACCCGGTGGCCCAAAAAAAAGAAATGTCACTGAACCCAACATGGGCTTTAGACGGTTTAGCCGTCAAATTGTGAGTGCGTAGTGTAGACAAAGTTCAGAAAGACCTCCAAAGTGATCTTCCCAAGAATCACTAAAAAGGCAAATATCGTCCAAGTACGCAATAACATCTGGACGATGTGAAAGAATACGACGCATCATGCGTACAAAAGTAGCTGGGGCATTGACGAGACCGAAAGGCATGAAGTTCCATTGAAACAAACCCCGAGGTCTAGAGAAGGCAGTAAGAGGTTTGGCACGTTCAGTAAGAGGAACTTGCCAATATCCCTTGGACAAGTCAAGTTTAGAAAAGAATAGTGAATCAGAAAGCTTGATGAGCAGATCTTCCAACAAAGACATTGGTTCTGCATCAAATTTAGTCACTTGGCTTAATTTACGATAGTCGACACAAAGACGTATGTTATTGTCTTTCTTCCGAACAATAACCATAGAAGAGGAGTATGCCGAAATAGATGGTTCAATTATATTTAACCGCAGCATTTCATCTAATTCTATTTCGATCTGTGTTGGAAAATGTAATGGAATTGGGTAAGGTCGGACTCTAATAGGGTTGTAATCAGTGAGTGTTATGTCATGTGTAATGACTGATGTTTGACCAGGAATGTCAGTCAGGACGACTTGAAAAGTTTGCAATAAAAAAAGAGACTTGCTGCTATCTTTCTGTAGATAACTCCGTAGAAATAGTTACATTTTCCCATGATTCTGTTGAATGAAGTGGGACAACAGGAAGAGGAATATTTCCATCGGAGAAGGTAGCCTCTTCCTCCTGAATAACCGATAGAGATGTACAGTGATCATGTCGGACCGGAGGGTCGTCTGTCGCATGAAAAACAGATTGTAGGTAGTCTGGAGGTCATGAAATTCCTTCAGCATATTAATATGATAAGTTTTATGCTTCCCGTCAACATCGACGACATAGTCGACATCGGAAATTCTTGAGATAACGGCATAAGGACCTTTCCAGGAAATAAGAAGTCGATTGTCTTTACGAGGGAGAAATACAAATGCCTCGTCACCGGGATAGAGTTGTCGTAGACACCTGTATCTATTTACGAAGAGCCTCGCTTTCTCCTTAGCAGACTCAGATGCAGAGGCAGCTAACCTACATGAATCGATAATTTTTTGTCTCAGAGAAGTGACATATTCGTAGGAAGATTGAGTGTCATCATTGATATCATCAGAAGTTAATAGGTCGTAAAGCAAAGACATGGGACCATGAGGTTGCGCACCAAAAACGAGCTCGAATGGTGAAAACCCCATATGTTCATTTGGCACTTGTCTATACGCGAAAAGAGCCGCGGGTAAAACCCTGTCCCAATCCTGAGGATGGTCCTCAGTTATCTTTCCAAGTAAATTCTTAAGCGTTCTATTCTGACGCTCGACTAACCCGTTTGACATAGGGTGAAAAACACTGCTTAAAGACATTTCAATGCGGAGCATGGCCATCACCTGAGACATAGATTACCAATTGTGTGCCATGATCAGATACGTTTTTTGGGGAAAACCCAGACGCGAGAAAATTAGCAAAAGAGCATCTGCCACATCAGCAGAAGAAACGTTCTTAAGAAGTATAGCCTCTGGCCAACGTGTACACATGTCAATACATGTAAGGATGTATTGGTGTCCCCTGGCAGACTTGATTTTAAAAGGACCAATAATGTCTATTGCCATTTTCTGAAAAGGACGAATAGGAATATCTGCAGCTTGGATAGGTGCTGCATGGCGTGGACCTCGTGACTTAACCGCCTGACATATCTTACAGGAGTGGCAATAAATAGTTATATCTCTATTTACGCCCGGCCAAAAGAAAGAAGATAGAACCCTAGATTTAGTACGAGAAAATCCCAAATGTCCTGCACACTGAGAGTCGTGGGCATGTTGCAAGATCCGAACTCTCATGTCAGTAGGTACCAGAATTTGCGAGCGTAAGGACGAAGTAGAACCCCGTACCATTCGAACCAGCACTCCATTCTTAACCAAGAACCAATATTTAAGATTTGTGTCACAATTTGCATTATCTTGTTTAGCTAGCAGAAAATTTTTTGCAATGATGTATCATTTTGCTGAAGTTTTATAAAAGACTCTCTTGAAATCACGGAGTGAACATCCTGATTATGTACCTCATTAATTTCAGCAGGTGGAGTCTGTAAAAGATTTTGAGCTTGTGTTCTAGTAGTGACTGCATAAGCAGCCTGAATGTTTTGCTCTTCCCAGATAGCAATCTGTTGAGGAGTACAATCCTTAATTCCATGTATACGTCCGACGATAAGGTCTGCAATAGGATTCGGGAGCATACATGCGTGGACATGTCCCGTAAACAGGAAGGATGTATCAGAGACTGCTTAATCCCAACAGTTGTGCATCCAGAATCAAATAGAACTGAAACGGGATTATTATTTACAAATCCCTTATGTAGAGTAAGAGACCCTCTTCCGTCATGGGCGGCTAAGGCAGGAAGAAAGGGTAGATGATGACCTCAACTCAAGGTAGTTATAGCTGTAGGTTGGAACAAAGTTGTGCACTCCGGGCACTGAGATGCTCTCTCGAAATCGAAAGCAGAGCAAGCAGTAGCAATAGAGACGCTATTATCATTGTTACCTTGATCATTAATAAACTGGGACTCTTGTTGAGCAGAGTTAGCATGGCGATGCGATCTATTATTATTTGGAGATCTACCGTCATATCGTGATCTATCATGACTATTATCTCTAATAGGAGCATTGTTATTTGCTCTGTTGAAACTATTGTTCTGATTTGAACCCCAGTTAGCATTGTCGTGATTACTATTTCCCCTTTGATCAAAATATCTATTCGATGGATTTTGTTGTCTCGGAGAAAAATTATTGTAGGGTTGATAATCTCTATTGTAGTTACCTCTTCCAAAATTTCCATAATTGTTGGAACCAAAATGTTGAGGACCATTAAATTGTCTCCAGTTCCTTGAAGAAGGAGACTTACTACGTGATGGACCCCCTTGGTACTGTCCAAAATCACGATTATCTCTCCTACCAAAATTGCGATCCGCACTTAGAGATCTACGGCGCAAATTAGGACTATATGGTATTGCTGAAGCCACGGGTAAACCTTCTTTGACTTCAGAGTGGCTAACAGTCACATTTGGGTGTGCAGTGACGTATTGGCGACATTATTGTTCCATATCTTTCAAGTTTGTAGGTATTCGCTCATGTAAAAAAGAAAGAAAAAAAGCGTTTACAGACGACATGACTTTGTAACGAAGCAATATGTCCATGAGGGCTTCGTATGTATGTTCAGTTTTTGAAAGTTCCTCCCAACGTGAAAACGTAAGGCGAATATTTGCTATAAAGTCTGAAAAATCTTTCCCTGTCTCTGGCAATAGAGACTTAAAGCGTAGGCGATAACCATCTTCATCCAGTTGGTACTTTTTTAACAAGACCGATCTGACAACATCATAGTTATTCTTGTCAGGGCACTCCAACATACTTATAATGTTCATAGCTTCACCCTTAAGTATGTCCATAAGTCGTGCACAATATTCCGACTTGTCCATCTTATGAGATTCGCATGAAAGCTCAAATCTATTTAGATAGAATGAAATATCGTCATAGGCAGAGTTGAAAACAGGCAATCTGATTTTATAACAATTAGTATTTGCCTTATTAGAAGTTGTTTGATTGTTTGTCTCATTTTGTGTATTACCAATATTCACTACCTTTATTTTCTCCAGTTCCTTAGATAAGGTCCTTTCCTCGTGTAGTCTTTGGTTTTCTTCAGCTTGCATCTGAAGCTTTCTTTCTTCCATTAGCATTTGCATTTGCATTTTGTTTCTCTTCTGCCTGCATTTGCAATCTTCTATCTTCCGCCTCCATTTTCTGTTTTTCAGCCTCCATTTTCTGTTTTTCCATTTCCATTTGCTGTTGCATATTTTTCTTTTCCATTTGCTGTTGAATTTTTCTATCTTCAGCCTCTAATTTCTGTTTTTCAACCTCTAATTTCTGTTTCTTTTCTTCTGACTTCTGCGCCTTGGCATATTCGGCAAGTGCGAATTCTTTTACTTCCTCAGTCGTCATACCAAGGGATTTCCCTTGTGTAATGAAATAATCCAAACTAGACATTCTGCTGTATTTTACAAGATATGTAAGTAATGTAAATATCCAGGAGACACTCACTCTATCCCAACTTCGTGGGTGACAAGTCCTTGCTTAAGAACGTGTACAATTACCTTTTTAACTATAAATAATGTTGTTAATTACTTATATATATATATATATATATATATATATATATATATATATATATATATATATATATATATATATTGTGCTTTATCAATATTATATATATATATATATATATATATATATATACATATATATATATATATATATATATATATATATATATATATATATATATATATATATATATATATATATATATATATATATATATATATATATATATATATATATATATTGTATGAATAAACAGCACAATAATAATAATAAATTCTTTAAGCACCAAACACGGCGCATAAGGCAGAAACCAGTGCTCTCCAGGTTGTTCGTTGTGACGCCACTCCTCTTAGCTCTTGCACATTATTTAGGCCCAACGTTCTTCCTTCTCTTATTATTGTTCTTCTGAGTGTTTCTTTTGGTCTTCCTTTTTTCCTCTTACCCTCAGGAACCCAAGTGAGCGCCTGTAGTGGTATTCTGTTGTTTTGCATTCGTAGGACATGACCGATATATGACCATCGTCTTTTCCTTATATAGTCGGAGACATATTTCTGCCTAGAGTCTTCTCTTATTTGTCGATTAGTCTTGAATTCTTTCCAACTGATGTTCATGAGTTTTCTAAGACATTTGTTCTCGAATGTATTCAGCTTGTTCTCCAATGATTTTGTTATTTTCCAACTCTCACAGCCGTATGTTAACACTGAGATAACATTTGAATTAAACAGACGAAGCTTGGTATGTATATTCAATGATCGTAATTTCCAAATGTTAGATAATCTATTGAAGGCGCTAGCTGCCAAAGCAATTCTAGTATGGATTTCTCTTGTTGTGTCACCATCCTGAGTCATTTTACTGCCTAAATAATTGAAACTTTCAACTTTCTGTAGTTTTTTCCCGTTCAAGATGATATCAAAGGTCTCGTTAGAAAAGTTCATAGCTTTAGTTTTAGAGGCATTTATTTGGAGACCTATTTTAACCGAGAGATGACACAAATTATTATTGCTTCTTGGGATTGTCTTGGTGTTGAACTTAAGAATGCTACATCATCTGCGAAATCCAGGTCCCCCAGGAATTTTCCATTTGTCCATTTTATACCCAATTGTTCATTGTGGGTATAGTTTCTCATAACCCAATCAATAGCTATTCCAAAAAGTAGTGGTGACATAATACAGCCTTGTTTAACCCCTGTTTCTACTGTAAACCATTCTGTATTCCCTTTATTTGTTCTAACACAACATCTTGCATTGTCATATAGCGCTTTGATTATATTCACATATTTTGTTGGAAAACCATAGATTGTAAGTATCTTCCACAATGATGGGCGGTGTAGACTATCAAAGGCTTTTTGAAAATCGACGAAGGTGATAATAAGTGGCGATTGCCTTTCCACTGATTCTTCTATAATTGTTCTTAGTGTGAATATTTGATCAATACATGATCGTTTCGGCCTGAAACCCGCTTGTTCTTCTCTGATCTTTTCGTCAGCATGCAATTTAAGTCTTTCTAACATCATGCAACATAATAATTTTCCAGGTACTGATAATAGAGATATACCACGCCAGTTATTACAGTCTGATAGATCACCTTTCTTCGGTAACTTTACAATAATACTGTCTTTCCATTGTTGTGGTGGTTGTTCTTCTCTCCATACTTCATTTATAATATCTAAAATTCTCAAGAGGTTGTTGTCATTAACTGCTTTAATCATTTCCCCTGAAATTTCGTCAACTCCAGCAGCTTTAAAATTTTTTAATCTTTTAACGGCTTGTTTGATCTCGTCCAGCGTGAATTCATCGCAAGTTATTGGCAAGGTGGTTGTGAGTGTTTCATTATTAAAATCAGGTGTTACTGTTGGTGGTGGTCTGTTTAGCAGTTCCATGAAGTGCTCAGCCCATCTCTTCATTTGTTCTTTTTCTGTTGGTATTGAATTCCCTAATTTACCTTTAACAGGTGTTTCCATAGCAGTAGGCTGGTGACATAGTTGTTTTGTAATTTGATAAAGGCACCTACTATTACCAGTTCTTGCAGCATTTTCAGCTTCTACGGCCAGTTCATTGATGAAATGTCTTTTATCTCTTCGAGTTTTTGTCTTCACTTCTTTATTTAACAAGTTATAAGATAGTTTGCAAGATTCAACTGCATTATGTGTACTTGCCGCTAGTAGTTTAAGTTTTGCTGTTTTCCTTTCTTGTATTTTATCCCAAGTATCTTCTCTCATCCATTTTTTCTTTTTATGTACTAGGTATCCGGTGGTCGCTACTGCTGCTTCTGTCATTGCTGTTCTCAGTTGTTCCCATTTAGTATCGATTGTCTTGGTGGTGATATCGTTGTCAATTTTGCCTAAAGCATCGAAATAGTTGTTCATTTTGACATTATATTCCTCCTTTTATATCATTTGATTGCAGTCTGTGTACATCTATTCTTCTATTTTTATTCTGTTGGTATAACTTCTTCAGTTTAATTCTCAGTTTAGCTATGCAGAGGTTATGATCGCTTCCGATCTCTGCACCTCTGTGTATGCTCTGACGTCTTGAACTGATGAGCGAAATTTAGCGCTTATGCAGAAGTGATCTATCTGGTTCTTAGTTCTGCCATCAGGTGAATTCCATGTTATCTTGTGGATATTCTTAT
The DNA here is from genome assembly GCA_024509875.1 of Oreohelix idahoensis. Classification (NCBI taxonomy): domain Eukaryota; kingdom Metazoa; phylum Mollusca; class Gastropoda; order Stylommatophora; family Oreohelicidae; genus Oreohelix; species Oreohelix idahoensis. The sequence goes on from JAMPIV010018659.1 coordinate 73,214, forward strand.
GTGGAAAGATGGTGTCTGCCACAACGAGGTTTGATATTTCACAAAGTTCTAGAAGTCTTTCGCCATTTTGATTCATACAGCCTATGCCATGAGTACCGAGATATCTTTGTACTCCATCGTTGTTGTCACCTACTTTGGCGTTAAAATCACCCATGACTGCTATTATGTCATGCTTGGGTATTGTGTTGATGGTACTTAGAAGTGCTTCATAGAAGTCATCTTTTGTGGTATCAAGAGCGTCGTTAGTTGGTGCATAACATTGTACAATTGAGAGCTTGAAAAATCGTGTCTGAAATCTAGCTAATATTAGCCTCTCATTGATAGGTACCCAGCTGATAAGCGATGCTGCTGCTTTCTGTGTCATTAGGATGGCTACTCCCTCTGTGTGACGATTATCATTACTACCAGAGTATATAATTTGCTTTTTTTCTTCTGAAATATATTTTATGCCTTTCCCCGTCCATCTACACTCGCTGACACCCAATAAGTCCAACTTATAATTATCCATTTCTTTAATTACTTCTTCCAATTTTCCGTCTTGATACACAGTTCTTACATTCCAGTATCCAATTTTAAAAATCTCCTTAGCCCCCAAGATATTAGAGTGAGTCATGTTTACTGTCGAGCCTGGTTCTGTTTCGGTAACAATAGCTTGTTTTACGATAGTGAATTGTTAACTCACTGATCAACCCTCCGATCCAACCGACCGATTCGAGGGTTTCGAGGTCAGTTATAGGAAAATATTTACACCACTAGATACTCTGGTGTATCTTTTATTCTATAATTTAACATAACATGGTACTATCCATCGAAATACACACATTCCTGATGTTTTTCTTTCGGCGTCTAAGGTGAGAAACGAATTTCACCTCCATCTTGGGAGGGTAGAAAACAGCACAATACTTACACACAATACATCAACACACAAAAACGCACACCACACCGCTTATATATTGTCTTACTCCGGTGCTACACCCCAACACAGAAATTCCCTGTCCTATTTTTACATAAAAAACAGGTACACGCCGATAATGTCACCACTTCATAATAATAATATAATAAAATTTATATATAAACACTTATTACGCCTCTGTGCTTATACATTGTCTTACGCCCGCGCCAATACACCCATGCGTCATCACCCCCGCCAGTCAGCATCAATACACTCTCCATTAAAAACCCCTCCGACCACCTAACGACAATAATTAACCTTTGCTCCTCCATTTTATTGATTTTATCACGTCATATTTCCTTATATCTTCTTCTTCTTCTTCTTCGCCCTGAAAAGGACGGTGGTTGCGTTGTGTCTGTTTACAACGTAGCTGTGATATCTGCACCTTTCGGTCGACACATCCGACTTCTGCACGGCATTTTTAAGGACCGGGTTTGCCTTCCCATTTCGATCCACACTCGCTCAGCCAGCCTGCACAGCTGCAGACTGTTTCCAGGACCACCACGTGGAGGTGGAGTGCGGTCTTGACCAGCTCTGGTTCGCTGGTCCTGACGCAGGCAGTCAAGCTATGAGTCGCTGACTGCGGTCTCTATTGCTGCGTCTTGAGGTCCTATATTTCCTTATATAAAACCGTTGGTTTTTCTCTCACCCCTCATCACCCCCGCCAGTCAAACTAATACCCCCCGTCCACTCAACACCAACACCACATCACGCTAATTAGCCAGCTTCCTCTATAAAACTCATACTAAGCGAATTTATCGATTTTTTATATTTTCCTCTTTATCTCAAGAGTGCAGGATTTTATCGATATATATATATACACTCAAAAAGCAACACCACACCTCGCTCATTAGCCAGCTTTCTCTATAAAACTCATACTAAACGAATTTATCGATTTTTTTTATTTTCCTCTTTATCGATTTTTTGTCTGTTGTATATATTGTGTGTATATATGTATATATTGTATGAAGAAACAATACACTAACAGCACAATACAACAATTAAAATACCAACACACAACACACCAGACAAACCACAACCAATAACACCCACACCGCACCGCTTATTCATTGTCTTACTCCGACGCTACACCCTAACACACCCCCATGAGTCATCACCACCGCTAGCCAAAAACAATACCCTGTCCCTTAAAAAACCCCCTTAGTAACCTATGCCACCATTATCGATTTTTAAAATATTTTCCGCTATTATCGATTTTGTATATTGTCCGCCATTATCGATTTTTATGTATGTTGTATATACGTATAAATAATATAAACAAACAAATACAAAAACCCACCAACTACACACACATGAGTCGTCACCCCCGCCAGCCAAAGGCAATAGAAACACACCAACACACAACCTACCTACACACCGCCATTATCGAATTAATTTATGTCTATATAAAAAGTCAGCGTATCCACCACCTGAAATGCAACCCGTATATTTTGTTATATAAAAGTCACGCGCCGCCGCCACAACTGTTGTAATATATATATTGTATGAATATTGTTTGGTTATCTTTTCTTGTGTCCCAACCTAGCGTATGAATACTAGATTTACGTCAGTTTGCTTCTGGTATGACCAGAAACAGATTGGTCTTGCTTAGAATGTTTATGGCCCGAGTTTATATTTATTCCTTGTCTAATTAAGGTGATTCGGTCTTATATCTTTGTATCTTTGTAATGTCTATGTCGGCCTATTTTTGAGTTGAACTCTGGGGTCAAGCGCATTTCTGCGCATGCGTCGATTTGAGTGTTGACGGGAGGCTTCCGTGATAGCAAACTGTGGCTTCTGCTCGGACGAAGGAAAGTCCGAAGATTTTGTCATTGTGGTTGATCCATGGGGAAGGAGAAGTTTTCTCAGTATGACTATGATGTCCGTAATCCTCCCCCAACAGTTATTCTAAACGCAAAGGGATGGCGTGTGCTATTTGCTAGTGTTTTTCTGGACTTAAGGTAAAGCAGAAATATTTACTGAATTTTCCTTAGGCCTAACTTTATGCAGACGTCATACTGTCTGCCGATGTATTTGATTGATTGTGCGTAGACGACTCTTCTACTAGCAGCACTATGCATTGGACATATGCAACATTTATCATGGGATATGGAAAGCCCAATATATTATTTGAGTAATGAACGGAGCCTTCACTTACGTTTAAGACATCTTCAGAGTGAGCGACGCTCACTGGAACTAGCGCCATTTTGGATCCCACTTTCGGTCTATTCGGATTATCGATCAGAGAACAGGAATGCTTTATTACCTGATGGCGATACCAAGACCTAGATTATATTGAAGTCCGTTCCTTGTCTATTTAAGATTGTCGTCATAAGAGTCGGCTGAATTTACGGTTCGAAAGACTTAGCTAGAAGAAGGTTCTGACAGTGAACCATTGTTGATGATTATGTATTCACATTAACTGATGCGATTAATCAGTTAAGGCATGAGACGATAGACAACCAAAATATTGAGTGCTTGCCTACTATCGTTCTATTGTATTCACATGCTACCCGAATGTCCATTTGATGTTGTCACCCATTTTTTCAAGTATACGATGATTGTTGTGCCAACCTGTTCAAGTAACTGTAAACCGTGTTGTCGGAGTGTGCGTCCCATTAAATTATAAGAAAATGTCAACAGTAGTCTATGTCATTGACTTCCAGCTATGAGTGAGTGAGTGTCCAGTCTACGTGTCAACTCCACAGAACATTCCATCCATTCGCGTACCTTGCACTCTCACTCCAAATAAACATTGCCTTTGCTAGCGCCTCAACACTTGGCGAGCAAGGTGACCTAGATACACAACACTGCGTCGGTCGACTTGACCATTTCCATCATTCGTCCAGTCTTCATCATTACTAGTGTATCCACTTGCAACGCTGGAGATACCCTAACTATGCAACACACCATCATCATTCCAACACCGACGGGGTTTGCAACAAACCCCTGTTGTAATATAAACATAACAATACCAGCACAATACAACAACACAACACACGCCCGCCATTATCGAACTAATATATATTCTTATATAAAAGTCAGCTCATCCTCCGCAATCGATCGGAGTAAATTGCTATATAAAAGTCACGCTCATCCTCCACAATCCGCGTCGTAGCGTGCTACTATACTACTCTTATTCACTTAAGCTCTTTAGAGAAAAATGTAGATTGCCCTGTGTGTTTAAAATCCCCCATCTTCGTGGAGATCCAGAAAAGAAAACAAAATAGTAAACAACTTCAGGTACAGTAGACACTGCCTTTTCTCCGACAAGGTTAAGTGAAAGGGCTGCACATGGTATATAGTCTGCGTACCTGTTAACGTTTTTAAAGAGTGCTTGCAGCCCTTTCTCCGAGCCCTTAATATTAGATGCATTATCGTAGAACTGAGCACGGATATTTTCAAGTGAAAGCTTATGTTCACCCAGGACTTGTATTTTGTTGAACAAGGTCATGGATGAATGGTTTTCCATCGGTAAAAATGTTAAAAATCTCTCACAGGGTTTTCATTATAGCAGTATCGAACCACAATTACCAGCTGGTCAACATGTGTCATGTCAGGCGTAGAGTCAACAATAATAGAGAACTTTTTGGCGTCTAGGTTTGTTGATTTGATTCATAATTTCATCTTGCACGTTTTCTCATAATTTCTAACGATTCTTCATACACGGTTTTGGATAGGTAAGTAGCATTTACTTTTTCATTTTTACATTACTCGAGATGTTCATGTTAAAATGTGTCGAATTCTGCAATAAGTTCAATGGCCCCCATGAAGTTTCCATTCTTTGGTGAGCCCTACTTCTCCTCATGACCTCTAAATGCCAAAACTCTTTCACTTAAAAACTTTATAACAGCTACAACTTTATTTTGAAAAAAACCTATGTCTTGCATTAAACAATTCTGTATGAAATCATTATCAACTGTTATGGGCCAGTTTTCGAGGTCACTGTATTCTTTTAAATCACTGAATTTGCTTCCTGTTTCATGTTTCTGCTCAGTCTCTGCTTGTTCCGCGGTACTTTCATGTTGACCACTGTGGTCGTCATCTGTATCAAAAACGTCAACAGTGGGTTGAATATTGCTAGAAAGAGCTCACACAGTTTGTGCAGTATCAGTGGCTTCAATGGTGTTTGCTTGGCTTGTTTCAACTGCAGGTGTTGACAAACTTGACATTGCCAAATAGTTTGTTAGTTTTTTACATTTAGAGATTTCGTAAGATCGCTTTTCCTTAGTTTGCTGTTGTTGTTGTTGTTTTGATGAGTTGATGGGTGGAGATCGGGCACTAACAGCTGACCATTATTGCCTCTTCTCGTTCCATCTTGGTCTACCCTGTTCAACCTGAAAGTTGGTTATAATTGGGGTAGTTAGTGTCATTTTATTTACTAATTTTGTATTTAATTTAAATAACTATTGTCTTTTGCAGTAGCTGATTTTTTTTTTATATTTGTCTATTTTATTTTCTCTTTTGTATTGTTTATAGATATCTATTGTCCTTTACACTTGGTTTCAATTTGTATTAGTATTTGTTCTTTTTGAGTTGTAACCCCCTTTTTTTTATATACCTCGTTGTCTTTCCTTGTCCTATGAGTATTTAGTTAGTTTTTTGTTAATGCTTTGTTAGTTCTTGTTGCTTAATTTCTATTTAGTTGGATGTTTTTTTCCTGAAGTACTAACCTTATATGTTTTCCTTTGTTTTATGTATATATCTTTTAAGTATTGATTGGGCATCTCTTGGGGCATCTATACTTAAAACCTTATCACCTGTCATGTCTATATTGTAATTTCTACAGTAAGTTTTTAATTCAAGCCTTTGTTGTTCGTACTTTTTACAGTGGATCAGGTAGTGGTCTATGTCATTCTCTTCCTGACATTCTTTGCAGTGTGGTTCCTCTATCATAAAGTATGCTGCACCGAGACGGAGACGCAACAGTCTTTTGTTTGATGGTATCTTTAATTCTTCTCTGACCTGGCACGTCCTAGTTGGTTCTTTCAGCAGTGTGAACGCGTGTCTGCCTTTTCTACTTTTCTTCCATGTTGTCTTCCATTCCTCGTTTATAGTTATCTTCACTTGGCTCTTGATCTCCGACCTTCCCAGTCCTGCTCTTATATTGTTTTTACTTGTTCTTTCATTCTTGGCGTTCTGATCTGCCAACTCGTTACCAGCAATACCTATGTGTGCTGGAACCCACACTAGCCTCACACTACATCCTCTGTTCCCTAGTGATGTATTAATTGCTAGAATTTCTTCCTTTATGTCTGGCCAGCTACATTTACCTGGGTGTTCTAGTGCTTGTAGTGTTAAAAAAGGAAAATAATTACATTAGCCACAGCAGAACAGCCAATTTACCGCGAAACTCTACCTTTACAACATTTGTGCTACTGACTCTCAAACTTTGGGATTGTTGAAATATATACAACAAAAAAATTAATCAATTTGATGAGTCAGCGACTATTGTCGCATGCTTTGAAAGGAAAAAATTGTAGGTCTACTTTTTGAGAAAGCGTTTTTTCTTTTACGGCTAGCCTACATGATACTTTAATAACCTTTTAATTTTTGTTTTAACTATTATTTTGTATTGAATTACACTATATTATTAATATTATTTTTTTTTTAAAACCCCTTCTTATACAGTAGACTAAAAATTTTTAAGCAATGTGGACTAAAGTCGCTTTTGGGGCCCCTCCGGGATTAGGGGCCCTGAAGCTTAAGCTTCATTAGTTTCATAGTAGATCCGCCACTGCTTTGACCTGTGATTAACCCGTTACTTTGGTTGACCTAGACTACGTGTCTGACCTGTGATTAAGCCCGTTCTCCGTGGTTGACCTAGTCACTGTGTCTCATCTGTGATTAAGCCCCATAGATTCGTGTATTGCATGTAAGCACAAGAGCCTGCTCCGTGATAAATATATGAGAGCAGCATGTTTTGTTCTATCTTCTTCTCAGTTCGTTGTTCCCCCTTCATCTTGTACGTGCTTACTATGTGCAAATGGTCACGCGCAAGCAAATAACTAACAAACACCAGGTGTGTTAGTTCATGGTCTGGGATGGTTGAAGCTAGTGCCCTGTATATAGAGTTAGGTACTAGTTGAAGCTGAATGAAAATCATTACTAGAGGCTATCTGTTAAACACACACCTGTATTATCTAGGTATTTTCTGCCCAGAATGTCAACTCTAACACCTGGTTACGAGTATAGGCTTTTTATTTGTTTTAAAGCCGAACAACAACTAATTCGACATACCAACAACAACAACAACAACTAATTCGACATAACAACAACAACAACAATAACTAATTCGACATAACAACAACAACAATAACAACTAATTCGACATAACAACGACAACAACTTGTTCAACAAAACAAAAAGTTCGAAATAACAACAACAACTAGTTCAACTGAACAACAACAAAGGGATCGGAGTGGCCAAGTGGTATGACGTCCGCCTCGAGCTCTAGAGGTACTGGGTTTGATTCCCAGTTGATGGAATATAATTTATGAAGATTTGTTTTTTAGAACGAGTGGTCCTAATGATGTCATACTCCCCCCTGGTCTTATGGGTAGGGAGATTGGATGCCTAGCCTTCTCGGATAAGGGCGAAAAAATAGGAGGTCCCGTGTGCAAGTTGCGCACGTTAAAAATCCCACGGCAGTTGGAAATCGTAAAGAGTAGGCCACAAGGCCACTGCCCTGGCAAAATTTAAAAAATAAAAACCTACTCACCACAACAATATTTATACAAAGTGTGATTCCTACACACACATTGGGATTCTCGATGGTGATACGGAAGTCGTGCACTATGCTGAGATCCTCCTTGTATGATATAAGGGAGGAGAACGGAGCACTGATGGAGTTGTCCGTGTGCAATGAAGATAGTCCTTAAACCCAAAACAAACCAAAAACAAACAACTACTGGTTCATCAAAACAACAACTAATTCAATATAACAACAGCAACAAATAGTTTTACATCCATAAGCCGAACACCAACAACAATTGGTTCGACATAACAACAACTAGTTCAACATAACAACAACAACTAGTAAAACATAACAACAATAACAATTAGTTTAACATAACAACAACTAGTTAAAACATAACAAAAACTAGTCAAATAAGAACAACTAGTTAAACATAACAACAACAAGTTAACCATAACAACAAGAACTAGTTAAACATTACAACAACTAGTTAAACATAATAAAAACGACTGGTTAAACATAACAAATCCAACTAGTTAAACACAACAACAACAACTAGTTAAACATAACAACAACTAGTTAAAATGACAACAACAACTTGTTAAACATAACAACAACTAGTTAAACATAATAAAAATTACTAGTTAAACATAACAACAACTAGTTAAAATGACAACAACAACTAGTTAAACATAACAACAACAACTAGTTAAACGTAACAACAACAACTAGTAAAACATAACAATAATAACTAGTTAAACATAACAACAACTAGTTAAACATAACAACGACAACTAGTTAAAATAACAACAACTAGTTAAACATAAGAACAACAACTAGTTAAAAATAAGTACAACAACTAGTTAAACATAACAACAACTAGTTAAACATAACAACAACAACTAGTTAAACATAACAACAACAACTAGTTAAACATAACAACAACAACTAGTTAAAATTACAACAACTACTTGGTAAACATAACAACAGCAACTAGTTCTACATTCACACGCCGAACAACCAACAACAACTATTTCGACGTAATAACAGCGACAATAAATAGTTCGACATAACAACAACTAGTTTTGACATTATAACAACAATAATAAGATCTGCAGTAGAGGGAGCAACAACAGTATTTACAATATTTCTCATTTTTTCTCTTTTTTCTCACCACGTCTGATCTCTTCCTCTCCCTCTCTCTCTCTCTCTGTCTGTCTCTTTCTCTCCCTCTTTCCCCCTGATTTATGTGGGGACTACTGTCTATGTTTTATAATAATAACTAGCAGTAACCCGTCGAACTTGACGGGTTTTTAATTATAGTGTGCTGTTTCCGTTCCCGGATGAGCAGATAGAAGTACATTCTTAAAGTGTTTTTGGTTTCTTTCCATTATACAGTGTAATCAAACTGTTCATGAACACCGTCGTTTGAACGCTTTTCTTTGTTGATTGTAACTATTTTCAGGAGAGTATATATAACGGAAACAATAAAATTTTTCAACACGGTTGCATTCCTCAGCTGTGACCAACGTACACACGGCGAGATTTATGTTATTTTAGATTCAATTTAAAAGTTCTTTGATGACAGCATTTATCAGCTCATCTGATCCATTCTTGAAATCCTGACATGAGGACTCCAGCTAGATGCCAGTAATGAGTAGAGACATCACTTAAAATCATCCATAAGATCATTTATCAATACATGGGTACAAGACTTACGTATACATCTTGACATTGGCTTCTGAGAAGAAAACCAGTCATCCACAATAGAAATAATTCATATTCATAAGGGACACAATACAATACAATACGAACGATCAGTCCGGCTCGACCCTTCAAGATCGCTCTCTGACGTCATTCCTTAGATCTTGGTAACTCATGCGCTAAGAGTCTCATACTCTACATAGTGCACACACGTGCGTGATAAATCATACGCACAAATAATATTCCTATCATAAGAATGGGGCGTAACCTTTTAACATAGGCAGGACCTAAGACTGCCATCTATGTAAAAGTACGCAACACATAGTCAATCAAAACTTGACCTTCCATATTCATCTCTTCGGCAATCTGCACAGCAGCAGAGCGAAACTTGGCCAAATCCGCCATCTGACAAATACTAAAATGTTCTAAATCAATTTCTAAAACAAGTACAATTTAATTTAATTAATCCAGGCTCTGACACTTCATCAATTCCCAAATCTTGGGCAATATTAATAATGGCTATTCCCTGGGTAAATATAAATGTTGTTATCGCTAAAACCCAAACCAGGACCCCAATATATGTAGTACTATAAGTTCCTATCCCGGACAAGCCTACCAATTTATGTAGCAAATGTAATTTTTGCTGGGGAGGTTAAGATGTTATACCTAATAAGAAAGATAGTTGTGTTTGTGTTAACTGTGTGAGGTCAAGCACATGTAGGTCCCTGACTATAAAAGAATGATGATGATGATGATATATTGATCAGGGAACCTAACTCTACCTCCCTAGATCTCACACAGTCCGTATTCTGATTCTAGTGGCTGGTGTATGATGTCTCTAGTGTCTAGGGGTGAAATGAAGATGATGGTACATCAACACAATACACTTTAACTCACTATAATAAAATGAATAAGACAGTGGTTAAAGTTTTCTTTTAAAATTTGAATGTTTTTCTTTTTACAATTTAATCTGCCTGTCCCGCCAACTTCTTTTGGACAGGTCTTTGAAAATGAGGAAATATATTTACATATAATGTGGTAACAAAATATGGACTCTTTGTCCTATGAATATATACTGAAGCACATTAAAAACGCACCACCTGTATAATCCAGGAACAGAGTGTGAAATGTAAATATAAGTGTGTACAAGTTTACATATTTGGAATCTTTATTCATTTTCCTATGAATCCATGCTGGTCATTAATTTGTACATTTGATTGTTATGAAATTCATTGCATTCTGTGCAGGCAAGGGAGAAAACCAAAAATACAAAAAAATGCACGTGCGTTATCCTGCTGGAGAAGCTGCAAGTCTGGATAAATTGTGAATGCAGGAGCAACCAGTGCATCCAGAACCTCATCTCGATATGTCACAGCATTAACATTTCCTCGGAAGACGTGAAGAGGCAAGCAATGGTGAAAACTGAATCCTCCCCAAATGTGAATACTGCCACCTCGAAATCGGTTGACACAGCAATCTGCAAAGCGCTCTTCACACCGTCGCTAAATCCGCATACGTCCATCTGCAAAGGATATGTTGAATCTGTTCTCGTCTGTGAATAGGACAGCATTCAACTGCAGTCTAGTCCATCTGATATGTTGCTCTGCCCATTGCAGGCGCTGCTGACGATGTCTGTGAGTCAAGTTTGGCCCAACATAAGGTCGTCTTGCAGTAAGACCTGTATCTCTGAGTCGTCGTATGACTGTCATTCGAGAGACTTGCCCATGTCTACCCACTATTGCTCTTGCTGTTTGACTTGCCGGGAGAGTCAATTCCTTAGGTGACACAGCACAATATGACGATCTTGCGCAGGGGTAGTAACTCGTGGTTGGCCACTCCGAAGTCTATCCCGGGCACTGCCAGTGGTTCCGTAACGTTCATTGAGACGTACAATAGTGCTGTGGTGGCAATTCATCCTTCTGGCAATGGCCCGCGAGCTCATTCCGGTCTCCAACATACCAATGGCTCGTTGGCGGTCGTTTTCAGATAGTCGTGGCATTTCAAGCACATGTACTGGGTGTTTTGTCTCAACGGCCTTTTTATACCGAGTATACTGCCACAACGCTTACACATTTTCAGGGTCATAGCTGTTGAGAATCGTGTTGCACGTGTAACTTTCATCGTTTTCATGTAGTCTGTACACACACCCATGGGTTGAATCTTGCACTTTCCATTCCAGCGGCCATTCGCTCTCTACCGCATGGCAAACACGGGGAAAATCCATTCCCACACTTTTTTTTGCCAGCTTCTCGGCATCAGTATATATAATAGTGGTGCGTTTTTAATGTGCTTCAGTATATGTTAATATAGAGTTCCTATAGGTGTATTCACAGAATCAAACTTTACTAGTTGTTAGTGATTGTCATATGTTATGAGGAGCTGTTGTTTACATCAAGCCCCATATAATTCAATGTTATTTTGATATGAATTATTTTCTTAGGATGAAATGTCAGAGGTCCCAGCTGATAACTTGTCTCCTGGGATTCTTCGTAGGTCGAATATAAATCAGTATATCAATGTAGAGACAATGTCGATCAGCACCCACACGTAAGCTCCTTCAGGCTATCAGCTGACAGCTTAAACTTTATAATGGAGACTTTACACCCACTCATCAGGTTTCCTGTCACCGGATGGTAACAGGAAATGAAAACTCTGCAATAAAAAGACACCCTGGCCTTTTCAACCTGATCACAACTTCTTATCCCTATCTATACATGACGGTATGGGGTCAGCCTCTTGTGCATTCATGTGCATAAGCCCCTAATTTATGACTCACACCCTTCTGTGACCACACCACAGGCCCCTATGGCAGATACGCCACTGTACTTTTACATAGTTTGCTTCAATGCAATAACGTGGAGTAACCATGTCTCCTTTTATACATAATTTTCTTCTTTTCTTTTTCTTTTCTAACTTATAAATGCTTTAGGCATGTTGAAAAGTGTTCATAGAACACAGAGGCTTCCTAACATTTCCAATACAAAATATTAATATAAAATCATAATAATATGCAACAGTCAAATACAGTTCAATGTGAGGACTCAATAATGTTTGCTTCCGTCATGTCCTTCACTTTTCCACAGCAGTATCTGACTTTTTCAGTTTTAATCAAGCATGTAAATACATAAAGCATTCTTACCACTAGTTCAAAGAAATATGTCACAAATAACGTTGACTGGCAAAGAATATGGCCTCAGTTTTGCTCTGCCTCGTCCAGATAGTGAATTAGTATTTAATTTTACAAGCTATCACATCCGATCTCAACGTAAGTGTTTGAATCAAAGTTTCTAGTCAAATGGCTCCGAGACCACTATGCTTTTTGCCAATATCTATTAGAGCCGACCAATGAAAGAAGGCACTACTACAACTTTTAAAAATTTAGTTTGAAAAAACAAAACAATTCCAAACAAACTATGTGCCTCTTAGTCCATTGGTCAGTCTGCGTTAGTTATGCCCAATAGAAAAAGATGTTTCGTTTTAGTTACATTTTTCCTATCTCTCCCCTTTTACTACTATACTCTTATACCAACTAATAGAATTTGAATTACTACAATGTCTCTTTTTTTTAAAGTAGCGTCCCCACTAACGTTATGTATAACGAGCAAGAACAACAGTCTGTCCGGTCAAGCGTTCGTAGACATTTAGTATTTTCTCAATAACTTGGCAAATACTTGGACTACCATATTTTTCAAAACATTTTTTTGCTCAGGGGACTCTAAGCTATACTACCATGTGATTTTTATGGTCAGTTTCAGTATGGTTTAGATTTTCAATTTTGTCACTGTCAATCGTCAAATATAAATTTTACACAAGTCGGCCATCTTCCCTCCCTGTCTCTAACATTTTCCTCACTATTCAAATGAACCAACTAGTTTGAGTGACGTCAGAATACTACTGCTAGGAGCAACTGGAAAATTGTCTGTGTGTTTGCCTCTGCTGGCTTTGCCCACAGCGTGTATATATTAAAGAGACCGCGTGCAGAACGAAGAGGGGTTTTTCAAAACTTTGGTAGTGTTTTGCGTTAATATTTACAATCGCCTCGTTCTTACTACTGTGAAATGTCCGAATTATTACAAATGTTAGTGTTAAAGTTAACATATTACGTTAATTCAAATGCCAGTCTGGTCTCACAGTTGGCAAGTTGTTAATTACAAGCTCCCCCCCCCCCCCCGTTTCGTGCAGCAGATCGGCGAGATGTTAAAAGGTATTTTTTTCTACGTTTTCGAAACCGAAACAAAGCGTGTTAGATTTTTTACGGCGGGTCATTTTCTTAGCATTCCCACTGCATAAAAGGCATCGCCCTACTGTCGATGAATATGAAACCAGTCAGACACCTGAGGGCTGGTGTATTTATTCATCATAGGACTAAAATCTTACTGAAATAAGCGATTATCTCACAGATTTTACTACAGATGGCTCATGTAAAACCCTATTTGCGAGTAACCATAGACAACAGGCACCCCTACGCAGAAATATAGCTGACATCAAGGGAGCAAGTATAAAGAGGGGGATGTCATGGATGGCGCAGGCAAAGTCAACTATTGGACAGGTGACCACAGTTAAAAATACATTGAATGGGGAATCCCGGAGTAAGTCAGGTGAGAACTTGACGACCTACAACAAGTCATCCATCATCAGCTTTGGTAGAAAGTGCACAGCTTGGAGCAATGGGAAAGCAGAGCTAGAAATTGATCAACTGCTAAATGATAATGCCACGGATGATGATGCCATTGTGTACACTGATGGGTCTGTTGTCCATGGTGAGAAATCAGGCTGGGGCTTCTCGGCTAAAGTTATGCGCAGGATCATCGCTGAACATAGCGAGGCTTACATGACAACAACCTCCTGCATGAGAATGGAGGTAGAGGTAGCTAGGGCAGCTATTGTGTCAGACATGCTTCGGAAGATCCAAAATGTATGGCCACGGCGTGAATGGAAAACCTGCATAGAAACCTCGAATCTTCAAGAACTGGTGTGGGTCTACTGTCCATGCAGGTGTACGCGGCAATGAAAGAGCTGATAGACTAGCTTCAAGAGCACCTCCAGTAGGTGCACTGGCTATGGACAAGGGAGAGATATTGAAGACAACTAATGATCACCTATTAGAGAATGACGCAGCAATCTATGAATCATCAAGGCTAAGATTGCTGGAGTTAGGCATTAGGCGTGGGACTGACAGGAATGAATGTAAGAGAGGATGCATCCATGTGGCCGTCTGACCGACCATTTGAGCATTTATTCGTGCTAGAGTCTTGTCATAATAACTAAATAAAAATGCACGCTAAATTTACCCGAAAGTTGTCATAGAAATATAAGGATGCAGGTTAAAGATAGCGACATCACGCCTTCAGCACGTGATGTTTATCCAATGAGAAACGTAGCCAGCTCAAGCCCACTACGATTTTGCCGGCGAGAAATTTATACCCGGCAGTCCTGAAGAGAAGAGCAATGCAGATAGACGTATATCCACAGTCTGGCTCTTCATGTTGAGGTTATCAACATTATTTTGTGACCAAGTATTCTTATATTGTGTAATTGTACACAAGGATTAAGTATCATTATACTTAACAAGTAAGTAGATACTGTCGCACTGCCATTATGTATTTTCAGTTCCAATAGCCTATTCATTACGAAAGAAATAAAATGGACGAAATTTGAAAGGAAGATGAAGTTTGAACCAAGGAATAAAGCAAGTGACGAAAAACTACAAAGGAAGAAAATTAAATATAAAGCTTTGAGAATCCAGAGATTTTGAAGGATATGAGAAATAATGAACAATACTATGAGACGTTTTTTGTGTGATGGCATTAGACAGGAAATATGCACTTCATGAGAAGAAACGACCAGCTTCGTTTATTGTATAAACATGTATAAATTGTTGAGTTTTTGATTGAAAACCATTTGAATCAGTTTTGATGTTGAATAAAACAATTGGAAAATGACCAGGCTGCTAAGGATTTTAAGCTTGTTGGAATGTATAGATGCATTGTCATGTTCTCATCCAAATCTTAACCACTAAAGCTCTCCACATACCCCAACAGTAGAAGGAATGGAACGGTACCTGAAAGACAAATAAAGTCTGAGTAATAAACACCTCTGGCGAGCTTTAAGCCAATATAACCATCACTCACTTAGACATGAATTAACAACCACACCATACGGTTACATCCGGTTATATACAACTAGCGCGCAACAGGAACAATTATCATTCATACCCTTCCACGTTTGCTGGGGGGAGACTGAGCACCTTTGGGTTTGCCCGGAGTGCAATGATGTCGATTCTGAACAACAACTACGGGTACTGGCAATATATAATATTATTACGGCCACTGGTATATATGTTATTACTTCGACCACTGGTAAGATATGTTATTCTTACGGCCACTGCTAGTATATGTTATTATTACTGCCACAGGTAATATAATGTTAGTACTTCGGCCACTGCTAGTGTCACAGCGCTACCTCTTCTCAATGTTACTAGATGGAGATCTATTTAACTAGGTGAATGATGGCAGGCCTAGCTATATCATCATCAAGATGTTATTCTCTTTGCTGGTATATCTTCCAAGTAGGTTAATATCTTATGCACTGGCCATCACCACCAGAGATGACAATTCCTGGATGAGATATGGTCCGTCTTATTTCCAACCCTTGGCTTGTTCTATCACTTCATAGTTTTTACTCAGTGACTAACTTCGTATAGTGGTTTTCTTTCTCAAAGCTAACACCTTGTTTACACTTCCACTCAACAACCTTTACAGACTTTACACGACTTATATGGTGTCCATCAAAAACTGATTTATTTACATATCATAAATTCCATTTACAATAGGAGGCATATGGTACAATTCTCCATTACTATCATTTCATATTGTCCCCGGTATACTGCTATCTCATGTGTATACATATGATTCTCTTCTTACAAACAATTTCATGTATAGTCCACGCAAATTATTCCTCCAGTGCTTCATATCCTCTCAGGCCTATTCCAAGCGCCTCATTCTCTTATTGTGTGCTTATTCCCTCCTGACCAACTCTGTCAGATTTATCTCAATTAATCTTAGTACAATCAGTTCATAATTCATACAAGCAAATCAATAATTAGATGCATCTATAACAGCCTCCATATACTTACACCTGAGAGAGAGCGCATGAGTTATTGTGCTAATGTCATTACTCTTCAGTTTCTTACTCGTCATACTTATCATTGACGATGTCTCATAATTCATTTGTGCAAAAGCCCAATGTGGCTATCAGATTAATGTTCTTCTATGTCTCCTCTTAAACTCTTACTTAGTCAAAAAAAAAGTTATCCACTTTGTAGTTAATCTTGTACTTTCATCAGCATTCCTTCTCATCATGAGTTTTCTTAATTGTATGCTTCATTACCCTTGTAGTATTTCATCTGGATTTCTGAAACATTTCTTCTACAAAAAAATTGACTGAAGAGCGTACTTACTGTGATCACACAGAATCCTCACAATAATCACAATCCCTACTATCACTCCTAAATGCTAGACTTATACTTTAATCACAGTTCTTTCTAATCTCCTGAATTGCTACCGCTATTCAATCTAGATCTATAAACCTATTTAGGAAAAACTTCTGTCATCCACAGAGTTTACACTTGAGAACCCGGCAGAAACACAATCTTGCCACGTCGGTTCCTCAAACCTGGACTGCTAAAACACGACCGCTCAACAGCGCGCCGTAACTTGTTCTCCCTTCTAATCATTCTCAGCTGATCTCTCCCTTGTTTTCCAGTTAAAACGATTGGTCCGCCTTATTTCCACTCACTGAAAAACATGCTCACGCTTATTTACCACGTAGGTGAACTTCAGTGAACTGTCTTCTGTTATTTTAAACTCCCCTCAGTCTTTCCCGTGCGTTTTTTCCTTCTCAGCTCACTAAAACCTACAAGGGACTTAATTCTCCGTTGTCTCCCTTTGATAATTTACCTTAATCTTCTACTCTCTTCTTTAAGGCTTACTACAAAAATCTTCTTATGCTAATTTTCTTAACCGTAGCTGTCGACTCACCAAACCTGCTTAAGTCTAATTCAGCCTTGTTTTCACCAACCGTGATTTACAGAGTTTCCTCCCTTTTTACAAAAGTATCTCTATGCAACATTTTATCTCCCTTCAACTAAGACAAACAGTCTGTATCCCAATCTATTCATTTTTCCTAAACCATTTTTCCACACTCTTTTACTTTACTAAAACCGAATGACTGCTCATCTAAACCTTGCCTAAAGCACAGATAATGCTCTGGCGAACCCAACGGTGACACTAGTATATGTTGGTACTACGGCCGCTATTGGTTACGATATTAGTCCGGCCGCTGTTAGTATATTCTAATACTTTGGTACTATAATGTGTAGTTCTTAAAGCCGGTTAATCACTTCTAATTAACATGAAACATACTTTCTCTACCCAAGTGCTTTGCTCACAATTCATAGCAATAAGTCATTCGTCATCATCGCCCAAACAACGAGCACACTTTTTTTTTCTAAGACGCCGCAGAATAAAAATGTCAGATCGCGTACGAAAAAAAAAATACACTTAAACCATAGACAACAGGATAAAAGTGTTTCACGTTAGGAATTATCGAACATCTTTCTCGGGGTCAAGGCCTTAGAGTGGAAGACATCTGTGACGTGAAAACTTCATGCACTGCAAGTAAATCTCACTCACGTTGTCAGGAGGAAAGAACGATTGCTCAGACAGTGGGAAACATGCCAGCTCTGCGAAGGAGTAGTTTCACATTTTTATTATTGTTCTGCTAATTGAGGCCTGAGACAATACACTTCCACACATTCTACAGTTTGAGATGTCTCCTTTTTTTTACTATCATCATTTTTTATAGTAACTGTTTTTCCTTTTTCCAGTTTGTATATAGAAGCTGTTAAGGTACAGCCGTAGTGCTAAAATAAAAAAATTAAAAATATAAATAAAATGAAATAAAATAGAAAGCCTGGGTAATTTATAGTGTGCTGCAGACTGTAAAAAGATGGAAGACTTCTTGCTCAAAGTGACGAAAATACACACCTCGTACGTTGCCTATGACCCGCCATAACGCTAGCCTAGCTTTGTGTATCCAAAGACCAGTATCCCTGAATCACAGGCAAGAGACCGAAGCCTTGTCGTAACATACACGTTCAAAGTTGATGGCGCCCATCTAGACAATCTCCGATCGATAAACTTTATTGAATTTTTCTTAAGTTCTTCGCTCATCTCTCGCGCGCTGGAAAATGCTACAGCTAAAAGCATTGCAATTCGCTTAAGGAGTGTTCTAATTTCTTTGTTTTCTATTTGTCTTTCTTTTGTCTTCTGTCTCATGTAATCCGGGAACGCTGAACATAGACAAAACCGAGTGGAACATTCAGAAAGGTATCATTATTTGGATGTGTTCAACGAAGTATGACAGGCTAAACAACTGGACAACATATACACTAAACATAAACTGGTGAGATAACACAAACTGAAAGAAAATCTAAAACTCTAATCACGCTGTTGACAGAACGGTCTTGTCTACTAAAAGAAAGTGTTGTGCTCCATATTCTCATTGTTTTTTTTTTTTTTAACCAGCGGCACTTGGGCTTTCAGCCCTTCGGCCCAATAACACAACTTAAAAATCCTATACAGGGGACCGAAATGTCCGAAAACTAAAGACACCAATAACACAACTTAAAAATCCTATACAGGGGACCGAAATGTCCGAAAACTAAAGACACCAATAACACACAACTTAAAAATCCTATACGGGGGACCGAAATGTCCGAAAACTAAAGACACCAATAACACAACAACTTAAAAATCCTATAGAGGGGACCGAAATGTCCGAAAACTAAAGACACCCAATAACACACAACTTAAAAATCCTATAGAGGGGAAGATTTGAGGCTGCTATGGAGGTTTTCCATTCATGCAGTAGCCATCCATTTTGGATCTTCCGAAGCATGGACCGAGAGTCTGACACAATAACTGCTATGTCAATGAAGTTTCAGACACCCACCTTAAAGCAGTAGTAGTTGCCTCTACCTCCGTTCTCATGCTGGAGGTTGTTGTCATGTAGGCGACCATCGCTATGTTCAGCGACCATCATACCCTTAATTTTAGCCCAGATGTCCCATCCTGATATCCCACCACGGGCTACAGACCCATCAGTGTACACAACGGCATCATTGTTCTCAACATTTTCGTTATCAGTTGATCAATTTCAGGTTTTGCTTTTCCATTGCCCCAATGTCTGCATTCTCTACCAAGGCTGGTGACCTCCGTTCTCATGCTGGACGTTGTTGTCATGTAGGCCCCGCTATGTTCAGCGACCATCATGCCCTTAATTTTAGCCGAGATAACCCATCCTGATATCCCACCACGGGCTACAGACCCATCAGTGTACACAACGGCATCATTGTTCTCAACATTTTCGTTAATGTATATTATGTTTCAATGAAATGTGGATCAAGTCCATCTTTAAGCGGTCTTTCGATATAAGGGTTACTGATCAACCATGACAGAACCAGAAACTTGAATAAACTGCATCTAACATTATTTAATGATTATTATTAATTATCTCTATGACTCCAGAGACTGCATGTTAGTCTTATTTTCTTAAAATCTATGAGAGAGTAGGGATCGAAGTGGGAAGGCAAACTCGGTCCCAAAAAATGCCGTGCTGAAGTCGGATGTGTCGGCCGAAAGGTGCAGATATTGCAGCTTCGCTGTACATGGACACAACGCAACCAACGTAATTTTCAGGACCAACGAAGAAGAAGTATCCTTAATGTTTTACGAATAATTTAGTATCAAGGTTTTCACAAAATTTAAAAGTATATAAATTATGCAGTTGCTCTCTTAGATAGGCTGATGCCTTTGTTACGATAATAATACTTTCTTACCTCTCCTTAACAATACTGCGATAGGTATGTCAGTGCACGTCATTGTGATGTCACTGTGACAAATGGAAAGGAGAGAAAGAGTGTGTAGGACTGCTCGGTGGCAGACATTTCTGACTAAAAACATAATATGTTTACTACCGGGCTCTAAAAGAGGAAGAATGATTATTAACACTGAACCCTGCCAGACATTTTTGTAGAAAATTAACAAGAAGAGTTGGACACGGATCGTTTAACTATCCTGCACAAACGTATGGCCAAAACTGTTTAATCTACATGCATATTACAAAGTAAATAAGTTAGATAATTCAACTTCAGGCATGCAAGACGGAAGCAGGCTTCCATTAAAAATATCCTTGAAGTAAGCATAGAATTGGAGACTAAACTAGTATTAGCAACACTAGAAAATGTCAAATGGCAATTAAGTAACAACAGTATCAAAGTTATGTACCCACTAAATAGAAAGAAAAATCCATGAAAAATCGATTATACACAAGATCACGAAATATAATAGGGAAAAAGAGAAACAAACGGTATCATAATTCTAATACATGACATCCATGACAGGAAAGAACTACCAAAGTGGTTTAGAAGAAATCATCGGAAAATAAGTTCTTTACGTGTTTTGAATTTCCCTCTATGTATCGTTTATAACAGTACATGTTATTCACACATTTTCTGCTAGAACATAGTTGCGTCTTTTAAGTTGTACTGCACTGTTTTCTTCTCCTTCTTTTTCTTCTTATTCTTCTTCTTCTTGCTCTTCTTCGTCTTTTTCATTCACCATCAGACGTCAACTTGAATATTTTCAATGAAAGCACTGATCAGCCTGAGGCTGTTTGCATCTCCGTAGAGCTTGTTTTAGGAAAGGCACTGGTGATGGTCATATGCATTTTCTCTGTTCCTCATACGTTGTGCACCTTCGAAGTAGCTGACCAGTAGTCATTACATCAGTGCCACAGTTACACTCGTCAGTAGTTCCTATCTTTAACTTGTTGAATAGATGGTATCCCAAGCTACTCTAACAAGTGTCTTTTTCTGGTTGTAAAAATTTGCATATCGTCTGTGAAAGAAAATTATTGACATTGGAAAATTAAAACGATGCATTTAAAAACAATAAGATAAAATAACAGAGCTTCATTTTAGGGCGCGATGTTACGTAGGTTATTAATTGGACGTTAATATTACTTTCATTACACCTCAGTGACACTTGCTATTTTAACCTCCCATTGTTTTTATAAAGGGATGCAACAAATAAAAATGAAATTTTTTTTGAAAAATGTAACAGAAATTATTTAATGAAGTGGACAGATTATGGTCAAAGGGAAATAATCAACTGAGAAATAATGCATTTCATCAATGTAGTTCCATGTTTAAAACTGTTTATAGGTCTATTGTTTATGCAGAATAGCTCTCGTTGCTACAAAGACTTAGTTTCAGTTGAGTAAAATAAAGGTACATTTTATATTATTTTGAGCGTATACACAATTAAAACACTTTATGAACAGCGCTGTGACTGTTGAGTGGCCGCTGTATACATTGTTACATATTTCTCAAGTAATAATACAGAATAGAGCCATGTAGTTTTCTCTTCTTTATTTCTTTTTTTAAATTCATTGACTTTTTAGGCATTAAAAAATATCATTCTTGTTACCATCTTTGTCAGATAAATAAACTTGTTGAGTGCTTAAAAATGTCATTGAAAACAAAAGGGAGGTTTGTTACGTCTATCATTTCACAGATTAAAAAATACAGCTGTTTAAATTAGGAACAAATAAAGCTTGATCAGTTAGTTATTGATAGATAAAAGAATCATCGAGGGTTCCAAAAAAATGTACGCGTCATTATTACAGATTGATAGTAAATTAAGTTTGAAAAACGTTTGCTCAGCTGTAATATGCAAATAATTTTTTCTTGAACATTCATAGGTAAATGAAAGTGAAAATTTAAAAAACTTGTCACACTACATTATGGCAACAGCTCGCTGGGCGAATAGATGCGAACAGTAACACTGTTTTCTTTTGTTTGTTTTTTCTTCAGCTGTTTGCTGTAGCACGCATGGGCTGTTGATTATTTCTTGACCTTTTTTTTTCATTTCATGTGCTTATTTTCTTGATTATGTTTTTATTTACATTCTGTAATGTACAATCTCTTCATTTCCCAGATGTGTTGTTCAGAGCATATATGTTTCTATTTTGGCATGAATTTAATACTGGGTCGGTATTTGTTCATGTTATTTTTCTTCTGTGTTGTGTTATTTCTTTGTTATAAGATGGCTTTGTTATGTGTTCGCTTAGCAGAAATGGTGTGTATGTTATATATTAGATATATAATATATATATATATATATATAATATCATATATATATATATATATATATATATATATATATATATATATATATATATATATTGTTATTGTTGTTCAGAATCGACCTCATTGAACTCCGCACAAACCCATAGGTGCTCGGTCTCTCTCAGCAAATGTCGAAGGGTATGAATGCTAACAGTTCCTGTTGTGCGCTGATTGTACATATACCCCATACATACTCTCAGACGTTCATTCCTGCCAGTCCTATGCCTAATTCCAAACTCAAGCAATCTCAGCCGTGATGATTCATTAATTGCAGTGTCATTCTCTAACAGACGATCATTAATTGTCTTCAGTATATCTCACTTATCCATATCCAATGCACCCACTATAGGTGCTCTTGAAGCTAGTCTATCAGCTCTATCATTGCTCGTACCCCTGCATTACCAGAACAGTAGATCCACACCAGTTCCTGAAGATTTGAGGCTGCTATGGAGGTTTTTCATTCATGCAGTATCCATCCATTTTGGATCTTCCGAAGCATGGACCGAGAGTCTGACACAATAACTGCTATGTCAATGAAGTTTCAGACACCCACCTTAAAGCAGTAGTAGTTGCCTCTACCTCCGTTCTCATGCTGGAGGTTGTTGTCATGTAGGCCCCGCTATGTTCAGCGACCATCATAACCCTTAATTTTTTTAGCCCAGATGTCCCATCCTGATATCAAAACCACGGGCTACAGACCCATCAGTGTACACAACGGCATCATTGTTCTCAACATTTTCGTTATCAGTTGATCAATTTCAGGTTTTGCTTTTCCATTGCCCCAATGTCTGCATTCTCTACCAAGGCTGGTGACCTCCGTTCTCATGCTGGACGTTGTTGTCATGTAGGCCCCGCTATGTTCAGCGACCATCATGCCCTTAATTTTAGCCGAGATGTCCCATCCTGATATCCCACCACGAGCTACAGACCCATCAGTGTACACAACGGCATCATTGTTCTCAACATTTTCGTTAATGTATATTATGTTTCAATGAAATGTGGATCAAGTCCATCTTTAAGCGGTCTTTCGATATAAGGGTTACTGATCAACCATGACAGAACTTGAAAACTTGAATAAACTGCATCTAACATTATTTAATGATTATTATTAATTATCTCTATGACTCCAGAGACTGCATGTTAGTCTTATTTTCTTAAAATCTAAATAGAACTACGTGAAATAAAATAAATATAAACATATAGCAGTTATTGAAAATAGTAACTTTGTAACTTTGTATCCTTAATGGGACCTAAAGATGCAGCAACGTCAACAGAAAATGCAGTAAGCTTGACTGCTTGCGTCAGGGTCAACGAACCAGAGATGACCAAGACCCTACTCCACCTCCAAGTGGTGGTCTTGGAAACAGGCTGCATCACTGCAGTCTGGCTGAGAGAGTAGGGATCGAAGTGGGAAGGCAAACTCGGTCACAAAAAATGCCGTGCTGAAGTCGGATGTGTCGGCCGAAAGGTGCAGATATCGCAGCTTCGCTGTAAATGGACACAACGCAACCAACGTAATTTTCAGGACCAACGAAGAAGTAGTATCCTTAATGTTTTACGAATAATTTAATATCAAGGTTTTCACACAATTTAAAAGTATATAAATTATGCAGTTGCTCTCTTAGATAGGCTGATGCCTTTGTTACGATAATAATACTTTCTTACCTCTCCTTAACAATACTGCGATAGGTATGTCAGTGCACGTCATTGTGATGTCACTGTGACAAATGGAAAGGAGAGAAAGAGTGTGTAGGACTGCTCGGTGGCAGACATTTCTGACTAAAAACATAATATGTTTACTACCAGGCTCTAAAAGAGGAAGAATGAATATTAACACTGAACCCTGCCAGACATTTTTGTAGAAAATTAACAAGAAGAGTTGGACACGGATCGTTTAACTATCCTGCACAAACGTATGGCCAAAACTGTTTAATCTACATGCATATTACAAAGTAAATAAGTTAGATAATTCAACTTCAGGCATGCAAGACGGAAGCAGGCTTCCATTAAGAATATCCTTGAAGTAAGCATAGAATTGGAGACTAAACTAGTATTAGCAACACTAGAAAATGTCAAATGGCAATTAAGTAACAACAGTATCAAAGTTATGTACCCACTAAATAGAAAGAAAAATCCATGAAAAATCGATTATACACAAGATCACGAAATATAATAGGGAAAAAGAGAAACAAACGGTATCATAATTCTAATACATGACATCCATGACAGGAAAGAACTACCAAAGTGGTTTAGAAGAAATCATCGGAAAATAAGTTCTTTACGTGTTTTGAATTTCCCTCTATGTATCGTTTATAACAGTACATGTTATTCACACATTTTCTGCTAGAACATAGTTGCGTCTTTTAAGTTGTACTGCACTGTTTTCTTCTCCTTCTTTTTCTTCTTATTCTTCTTCTTCTTGCTCTTCTTCGTCTTTTTCATTCACCATCAGACGTCAACTTGAATATTTTCAATGAAAGCACTGATCAGTCTGAGGCTGTTTGCATCTCCAGAGAGCTTGTTTTAGGAAAGGCACTGGTGATGGTCATATGCATTTTCTCTGTTCCTCATACGTTGTGCACCTTCGAAGTAGCTGACCAGTAGTCATTACATCAGTGCCACAGTTACACTCGTCAGTAGTTCCTATCTTTAACTTGTTGAATAGATGTTATCCCAATCTGTTGTTAGTTGTGCAAAGTTTGAAGATTACCACTAAATAACTTTTGCTAAGCTGGTAATATGCATCATTTTTAATTGTGGCCTGGATGTTCTGCTTACCGCTTGCTGCAGTAGCTGCGCTTGATTAAATTCTTGACCTATGTTTGAGTTATGCTTGTGTCAAGATGAGTTAGCTTTCCCCCTTTCCAGCTCTTCATTTCCCGAGATGTTACAAAGAGAAGGGATCCACTGAATCACAACTCTAGTGAATTGCTGACACAGTTTGTGAAGTGTTACTCTAAGGTCATCGAGGTCGGCATTAATTCTGATTCTTCGCGTTCCAATCACTGACAGCGCATTTAAGAAGATAGCTCCTTGTCTTTCTGAGCTTTCTTGTCATTAGGACGTCTGTTTCATTTTGTAAGGCCTCTGCCTCTGCTCTGAAGTTACTCGAGAATGTTCCGGTTGCGACTGACAGCTATTTTTTGCTTTGCTTAAACAAGAAAACTCCGTCTTGGTTCGACAAGGAAGGGTTCGTCCAATCTATATACACATTTTATCAGTAACAAGTGAACACATTCCAGCTTTTAACGACGTTCCGATGTAAATACAGCAAGAAATGTAATTAGAATGACACGATTAATATTTCTGGGGAGCTAACATATTCTGACTAAATTATTACGTCTCTTGCTGATCAAACTACGGTGGAGTAATTGTTGACGCTGTAACATGAGAGGAAGACGCAACTATGTTCTAGCAGAAAATGTGTGAATTCTGTCCGCAGGAAATGTTATAAGAATGACTGAAATGTGGTTTAAGAAAATAATTAAAGTTCCTCGATTTCAAGAGACATGGCGGCTGATATTCTGACATTGGTCAGAGTTCAAGCGGATCTTTCTGTACGCAAGAGAGGATGATAATTATCTAAAATATGACAACAGTTATCTTTCAGATGAGGACAGTTCTCTCAGAGATGTGTGCTTGTCATATATTCATACAATATATATTTAGACAGAAAAATAAGAACAGTAAATACACACGTAATAATTTATAAGGGACATAACGCATTGCAACACAGACAAAAAATGTAGATACGCAGAATTAGACGTAAGGAGTAAACACGATTGTACAGAAATATACACGTTAATGAAAGTGTATATACCATCAGTAAAAGCACATAAGCCAATATAGTATAACAAATTCTGTACAGGACGGCACATTGTAATAGGAACCGATTTTAAATGCATCCTGAACAACGTGGACATGTCGCGAGGAACCGTACAAGGAAGAAGGAAGCCTCTAAATAGTGTACACACATAAGTAGACATACCACAAATACTGAACACAAACAAGTAGACATACCACACATACTAAACACACAGAAGTAAATATTTCACCGACAGTGAAATCACACAAGTAAAAAATATCACAAATAGCGAAACACATAAAGAGACATAACACAAATAGTGAACACACACAATGGTGTACCTCAGATATTGAATACACACTATTAGGCATAACACATATAGGGAACTAACACAAGTAGACAAACCACAAATAGTGGACACACAAAAGTAAACATACCACAGATATTAAACACAAAGAACTAGACATACCAAAAGCAATGAAAACACACCAATACACATACAACAACTATTGGTGAACCCACACATAGACCTACCACAAACAGTGAGCACACACAAACGTAGATGTCAGGAAACTATTTATACTGTGGATTTCAATACATGATAAATATGTACTCTTTGGCTCATCATCTAAGGATACGACCACAGCATACAATAGCTGACAATAATTAAACATAACACCTGTAACAGGTAAGTTCCCTTTTATTAACCACTGCA
Source organism: Oreohelix idahoensis (assembly GCA_024509875.1). Classification (NCBI taxonomy): domain Eukaryota; kingdom Metazoa; phylum Mollusca; class Gastropoda; order Stylommatophora; family Oreohelicidae; genus Oreohelix; species Oreohelix idahoensis. Next base: position 100,339 of record JAMPIV010018659.1, read on the forward strand.
CACACGGAAGCCACACACGGCTAGCAATACATATGAAATACAATGCAACAGAAATGCCAATATAACTTGCAATAACCAACACATCAATCTATCAGCATCATACCCACTGATATGTTCCTACCGAGTGAACATCACAATGAATAAAGGTGTTGATGGTATAAATTTGTTTGTCATTCGTGATGACAAAAAATGTAAACAAAGAATAAATGTTCACAAACATTCATTCAGATGCTCAAGCGTAAGATGGAAAAGAGAACACATCTTGGGAAAAGAGGACAGACTGTCACACTACATTATGGCAACAGCTCGCTGGACGAATAGATGCGAACAGTAACATTGTTTTCTTTTGTTTGTTTTTTTTCTTCAGCTGTTTGCTACTTTCCCTTGCGTAGCACGTTCCTTTCAACAATGTTGTAAACATGATGTAGAAGGAAATGGTGGACATTTTGACAACAAATACTTTCTTATGAGATTTTCTATTTGATGTGCACAATACATGAATCTCATGTTACATGTGCGAAGGCATCGCAACAATCATACTGCTTTTGACAACGTAGCAACGAAAACAGTGTTGATGGTATGTAGCAGGTTTAAAAAGTTTTCTTAGTCATTGTTACCTGAAAGTTGCAAGGACAGAATCAACATTTTTCTTAAGCAAGCCTTGATGCAGTGCATGTGCACAACATATCACCAACCTCAAAAATTTACTTCTCAGTAAACACACTTGAAGTATGGCAATATGTGCTGGTATAAATTATAATTACCTTAAATAGAAAATATTGCCCTCATTATTAAGAAAAATAAACATCAGACCTAACACTTTGCCTCCAGCTTTCGTTTCTGTTAAATATGTATAGGGACCATTTATTGTTTAAATAAGACTATACTTTATTAATATCTGCTATATAAAGTGCATTTAGCGTTATTTTCTGCTGCATAGACTGCATTTGACGATATTCAGGCATCAATGAACATGTAAGTGGACCTATAGACTGTCACATAATTATTATATTGGTGAACAGTTAAAACTAAAGCAGTTTATATTTAAAAGCAGCCTCTGCGCTGTTACAATGATAGATGTTTGTTCAGGTGGTAAATAGAAAAATATGAATTGACAATGTAAATTGCACAAAAGGTATCTCATATAGTTATTTGAAACCCCCGTTTGAACACTGACCTATCGTACATTTAAGATTAGGCGAGGGATAACTGGCGCAGCATCTCCCCTCTTTGATAAGCAAGGACATTATCAAAGGATAAGTCCTGCTCATCGAGTGAGACTATGGCCGGTAACCAGCTACCACAAGGACGCACAGAGAGCCCACCTCTGTGCTGAGGATGCCAGCTTTTAACTACGCACCCGACCTAACTCCTCGCCCCCAGCTTTCGTCTTCTACCATGATAGGAAACTCTTTACAGAGCGATACAACAGGAAGCAATCTGATCATCAGAAGAAGTCCCCCCGTCCGACAAGTGTTTCGGCCCTATATACTCCTTTACACTCTAAGGGGGGCGGGCCCACTTGGGTCATGACTCCCAAGCGTCTCAGCTTCCTGTTGTCTTGCATCAAAAATGAACCCATTTCACTTATGGTTGCAACTTTAAATTCCACAACTCCGCCAGCCGTGGAGGCAATTGTGAAAGTAACAAAGAGAAGACAAATTATTCCGTTCGTTCCGTCGCACACACTGAGACACCAGCGCGAAGTCAACGAGTCGCCACTGCGCGTTCCCCACTGGACTTTTGATACTGACACCCCTTATAGTATACACCGCTTGTCGCCCCTGAGTCGCAGCCCGTTCACTAGTCCACCACAAACCTCAGCGTATTGTGGACTTAGAAAAATTCCTGGTGTTTTCTGTACCGCAGCGTTTATTGTTACGATCTCCATTCCCCATTGCGGTTGTTCCACAGCCAGCCTGATGCCTTTTCGGCAGTTTCACTAAGCCTCTTCAGGGCCCTTGTTCTCGACTGTCCCCTCAGCCCCAACAGTTTCAATAGATCATACACTGATGCAGCCACAAGCCCTCTTGCACCCACTTCAACAGCCATGACCCTTGCAGTGAACCCATCGTGTCTCAGATCCGCGGCCAGATCACTATACTTGGCCGCTTTGAACGAATGTTGCTCATCTAATCTGGATTCAAATGGCACGGTCAGTTCAATCAGTATGACCTGAAGCGTTGCTGCAGAATGAAGCACTATATCCGGCCGTCTCCGCGATTTTCGGATACTCTCTGGATATGCCCCTCGTCCAGGTAGGTCTACCGCCATCTCCCAATCATTTGCACAATCAAGAAGAGATGGTAAACTGCTACCAGGTTTATTCGGTTTGGGGTGTGCTGACTTTCCTGCCCTCAGAAAGTAATGTGTTTGCGGTGTCTGGCCGGACTTTGCTATTCGCCTTCATTCTTGCCAGATCTATTGTCGCAGCAAGCTCATTTAGCACTTTTTATGGCGCCAAGTGTATCGCCCTTGCCCTAATGACACCTTACACGCTGAGAGCACGTGTTCAAGTGTCTGCCTCCCCTGGCACAGGGGGCACTGCTCATCATCCGACTTTCCCCATTTCACAAGGTTGGTGGCCGATGGCAGCAGGTCATACAGTGATCTGACAACGAAGCTGAGCCTAAGAGGTGCCATATGCCATATATCATTCCATGTCAAGGACCTCTGCAGGGCTCCTTCCCATGTAGTCCATTGGCCTTGTTGGACCTGCTGCACTGCTTTTTGCAACCTCTTATCATTCTCAGCTTCTCGTATCTCCTGAACTACCATGTCTCTGCGCTCCCTGCTTGATGCCTTGGACCACCAGCGGATGTCTCCATGACCAAATCCCCGTCTATTCGTTTGTGTGTATCCGATTACCTCCCTCAGTTTGAGTGACTCTTGGGCATCATCAACAGCTTCTTCCACTTTCCACTTCCTTCCCGTTTTCAGTGTGGGCTGAATGGACTTAACCACGTCATCAGCTGACTCGCGTAGCATCATTGCAAGCCTTGCCTTTCCAACTTTGTACTCTTCAACAACTGACTTGAAAGGAAGCAGAAGTTTTGACTTTTTGCAGTACAGTGCTACATCTGACAGACCTGGTGGTACTCCTAGCCATTTTCTCATGAACTTGTTGACCTTCTGCTCTATGGCTTCCACTGTACTTGTGCTTATTTCATATATAAGCAGTGGCCACAGCAACTTTGGTATCAACATGAACTGGAGGCACCACAGTTTGAACTTCCCCAGGAGTCTGCTTTGGTCTATGATCTGTAGCCCTCTGTCTGCCATTTCTATTGTCTGTTGCACTGCCTTTGAGTCTTTTAATGAGGCATCGTACACCCTGCCAAGACTTTTAACAGGTTCCTCAATGACAGTAGGGATTCTTTGGTTGGAAACCGTGAATATGACCTCTGCTATCTTCCCTTTCCTGACCGATAGGCTTCTCGACTTCTTGGGTTTGAAGCTCATTCTGCACCAGCTGACTAGTTCATCCAGGCGTGCTAACATCCTCCGGGCCTGATGTTCATCTGATGTCAGAATTGTTGTGTCATCCATGAATGCTTTGAGCGGTGGCATGAGACACATTCCACCGAGCTTTGGACCTATAGCCATTCCTTCAGCCGCATTGAGGATTACCTGCATAGCCATCACGAATAGTATCGGAGAGATGGTACATCCCATCGCAATTCCAACTTCAAGGCCAATCCACTTCGTTGTGTACTCTCTGGTTGAAAATCTGACAGCAAACCCTGCGAAATACAGCTTCAGCATTGCTGCAATCTCTTGTGGAACATGATACATTTCTAGGGCCTGCCACAACATCTGGTGTGGAACGGATCCATAAGCATTCGCTAAATCCAACCAGATTACATGGAGGTTTGTTCTGTCAGACTTTGCCTTTTGGATTGCTTCCCATATCATTGTGGCATGCTCTAGACATCCTGGTGTACCTGGGATACCTCCTTTCTGAATGGTAGTGTCAATGTACCCATTTGCCAGGAGGTATGTAGTGAGTCTTTCCGCCATCACTGAGAAGAATATCTTCCCTTCCACATTGAGTAGTGAGATTGGCCTGAACTGACTGATGTCTGTGGAATTTTGCTCCTTCGGGATGTAGACTCCGTTCGCCTTTCTCCATTCCTTGCTTACAAGCTGGGTTTTCCACGCACTCTTCAGTAAACGAAGCAGTCGTTTGAGCACCTCAGGGCATCTCTTATACACCACATATGGAACACCATTAGGACCTGGAGCTGACTTGCATCGAGCTTTCTGGACAATGCTTTCTACCTCTTGCACCGTTGGGGGCTTGGTGTTAAATTCAGCTCCTGGCTTACTCGGCCATTTAAGGCCTGCCATGCTGCTGAGCGGCTCATCTTTGCGACCATCTGAATATGTCATTCCAAGGTGTTCTTCCAGGTCTTCTTTCCTGATGTTTAGCGTACCCGACCGTGGCTGCTCAAACAGTTCTTTGGCAAACTTGAAGGGCTCCCTGAAGAATCTTTCCCTATCCATTCGAGTCTTCCTTTTCTTCCTGCACAACCTTTCTGCTCTACAAAGGGCATTATGTTGGCCTTTCAGGTGCTCTTGGGAAAAAACCTGTCGTAACCCTTCCTTCTCTGCGGCAACTGCGTTTTTGAACAGTTTTCGGGCATGCTTCTTCTGTTTTCTGATTTCTTCTATTTTAATGTGTCTTCTGCTTTTTCGTGGTGGGTTACTTTCCCTTGCCTCCCTCACTCCGAACACTTTGCGACAGTGCAGATATATTATGTCGCCGAAGATTTCCAGCTTCTTTTCCAAAGTTATCTGCTTCAGGTTGTTATCCAACTCTTTTGCCAAGGCTTCGTCCAGCTGTTCCCAAAGCCCTTTTGCACTGGCGGGTGGAAACTTGATTGCATCTCTCTTCCCGTCCAAGAAGTGTGTGAGATCATCATCAGGCAGATCAACTTGAATGTACTCAGCACTGTGGATTGACTCCTGGCTGCGTTCTTCTAACGTCTTATCCGTCGAGACAGAGCGCTGTTGATCTCCCCCTGATGACCTCCCACACCCCTTTTTCGTTCTGTGGATTTTCATTCCTCTCTCAGTAGAGAATTCCCTACCACAGGCACATGGAAACTCCAGCCGTTGTTCAGAGCTCGAAGTCCGTGTAACGGGTCTGGTCGATTCCAATGAGGCGCCTGTGGATTCATCATTCCCCCCCCCCCCCTTTCGGTGAATCCTGGGGGCATCTATCGTTTTTGGGTTCTATAGCAATTGAATACAGCTTACGGGGTGCTAACCCGGTCAGCCGGTTTCTAGTCTTTCCCAGTGTCATCTGTCTTTCCAGAAGTCAATCGGTCTTTTCCCGATTGTCACTGGTTTGACCATGTAACTATGATAGGAAACTCTTTACAGAGCGATACAACAGGAAGCAATCTGATCATCAGAAGAAGTCCCCCCGTCCGACAAGTGTTTCGGCCCTATATACTCCTTTACACTCTAAGGGGGGCGGGCCCACTTGGGTCATGACTCCCAAGCGTCTCAGCTTCCTGTTGTCTTGCATCAAAAATGAACCCATTTCACTTATGGTAGCAACTTTAAGCTCCACAACTCCGCCAGCCGTGGAGGCAATTGTGAAAGTAACAAAGAGAAGACAAATTATTCCGTTCGTTCCGTCGCACACACTGAGACACCAGCGCGAAGTCAACGAGTCGCCACTGCGCGTTCCCCACTGGACTTTTGATACTGACACCCCTTATAGTATACACCGCTTGTCGCCCCTGAGTCGCAGCCCGTTCACTAGTCCACCACAAACCTCAGCGTATTGTGGACTTAGAAAAATTCCTGGTGTTTTCTGTACCGCAGCGTTTATTGTTACGATCTCCATGACATATGGGGAGGAACCAGCTCTGACCCCAGGCGTGCAAAGTTCCCGGGCAAGGGAAGCTTTAGCTGGACCTTGAACCTCAAAGAGGCGTCGAAGTCATGTATAGACTAGGCCAGTTCCGAGTAGAAGTCGACACTAGCCGCTCCCACCGGCACCACGTTATGTTTTAATAACATTATAAGCTACTCTAACAAGTGTCTTTTTCTGGTTGTAAAAATTTGCATATCATCTGTGAAAGAAAATTATTGACATTGGAAAATTAAAACGACGCATTTAAAAACAATAAGATAAAATAACAGAGCTTCGTTTTAGGGCGTGATGTTACGGTAGGTTATTAATTGGACGTTAATATTACTTTCATTACACCTCAGTGACACTTGCTATTTTAACCTCCCATTGTTTTCATAAAGGGATGCAACAAATAAAAATGAAATTTTTTTTGAAAAATGTAACAGAAATTATTTAATGAAGTGGAAAGATTATGGTCAAAGGGAAATAATCAACTGAGAAATAATGCATTTCATCATTGTAGTTCCATGTTTAAAACTGTTTATAGGTCTATTGTTTATGCAGAATAGCTCTCGCTGCTACAAAGACTTAGTTTCAGTTGAGTAAAATAAAGGTACATTTTATATTATTTTGAGCGTATACACAATTAAAACAATTTATGAACAGCGCTGTGACTGTTGAGTGGCCGCTGTATACATTGTTACATATTTCTCAAGTAATAATACAGAATAGAGCCATGTAGTTTTCTCTTCTTTATTTCTTTTTTTAAATTCATTGACTTTTTAGGCATTAAAAAATATCATTCTTGTTACCATCTTTGTCAGATAAATAAACTTGTTGAGTGCTTAAAAATGTCATTGAAAACAAAAGGGAGGTTTGTTACGTCTATCATTTCACAGATTAAAAAATACAGCTGTTTAAATTAGGAACAAATAAAGCTTGATCAGTTAGTTATTGATAGATAAAAAGAATCATCGAGGGTTCCAAAAAAATGTACGCGTCATTATTACAGATTGATAGTAAATTTTTGCTAGGGCTGTAAATATTTTTTCATTCAAATAAAAAACTAATGTAAAGAAAGAAAAACGTTTGCTCAGATAATTGAAATAAAGGTTTATAAAACAACTTATAATTGATGCCGACTTCTTGAACGGTTTTTTTTTAAATGAAAAAATGCATAGGTAAATGAAAGTGAAAATTTAACAAAACTAAGACTGTCACACTACATTATGGCAACAGCTCGCTGGGCGAATAGATGCGAACAGTAACACTGTTTTCTTTTGTTTGTTTCTTTTTCTTCAGCTGTGTTCTACTTTCCCTTGTGTAGCACGTTCCTTTCAACCATTTACCATATTCATGGGCTGTTGATTATTTCATGATTTTTTTTTCATTTCATGTGCTATTTTCTTGATTATGTTTATTATACATTCTGTAATGTACAATCTCTCACGTTCAGTCCATTTTGTGTTGTTCAAAGCATATATGTTTCTATTCTGGCATGAATTTAATACTGGTTCGGTATTTATTCATGTTCTTTTTCTTCTGTGTTGTGTTATTCCTTTCTTATAAGATAGCTTTGTTATGTGTTCACTTAGCAGAATATGTGTGTGTGTATATATATATATATTATGTTTTTAGTCAGAAATGTCTGCCACCGAGCAGTCCTACACACTCTTTCTCTCCTTTCCATTTGTCACAGTGACATCACAATGACGTGCACTGACATACCTATCGCAGTATTGTTAAGGAGAGGTAAGAAAGTATTATTATCGTAACAAAGGCATCAGCCTATCTAAGAGAGCAACTGCATAATTTATATACTTTTAAATTTTGTGAAAACCTTGATATTAAATTATTCGTAAAACATTAAGGATACTTCTTCTTCGTTGGTCCTGAAAATTACGTTGGTTGCGTTGTGTCCATTTACAGCGAAGCTGCAATATCTGCACCTTTCGGCCGACACATCCGACTTCAGCACGGCATTTTTTGGGACCGAGTTTGCCTTCCCACTTCGATCCCTACTCTCTCAGCCAGACTGCAGTGATGCAGCCTGTTTCCAGGACCACCACTTGGAGGTGGAGTAGGGTCTTGGTCATCTCTGGTTCGTTGACCCTGACGCAAGCAGTCAAGCTTACTGCATTTTCTGTTGCTGCATCTTTAGGTCCCATTAAGGATACAAAGTTACTATTTTCAATAACTGCTATATGTTTATATTTATTTTATTTCACGTAGTTCTATTTAGATTTTAAGAAAATAAGACTAACATGCAGTCTCTGGAGTCATAGAGATAATTAATAATAATCATTAAATAATGTTAGATGCAGTTTATTCAAGTTTCTGGTTCTGTCATGGTTGATCAGTAACCCTTATATCGAAAGACCGCTTAAAGATGGACTTGATCCACATTTCATTGAAACATAATATACATTAACGAAAATGTTGAGAACAATGATGCCGTTGTGTACACTGATGGGTCTGTAGCTCGTGGTGGGATATCAGGATGGGACATCTCGGCTAAAATTAAGGGCATGATGGTCGCTGAACATAGCGGGGCCTACATGACAACAACGTCCAGCATGAGAACGGAGGTCACCAGCCTTGGTAGAGAATGCAGACATTGGGGCAATGGAAAAGCAAAACCTGAAATTGATCAACTGATAATGTGATAACGAAAATGATGCCGTTGTGTATACTGATGGGTCTGTAGCCCGTGGTGGGATATCAGGATTGACAATGCTAAATAAGGGCATGATGGTCAAAATTTAATGAACATAGCGGGGCCTTGTCACCAGCCTTGTAAGAATGCAGACATTGGGGCTTGGAAAACACAATGATGCCGGAAATATGTAATCTGTAGCCCGTGGTGGGATATCAGGATGGGACATCTGGGCTAAAATTAAGGGTATGATGGTCGCTGAACATAGCGGGGCCTACATGACAACAACCTCCAGCATGAGAACGGAGGTAGAGGCAACTACTACTGCTTTAAGGTGGGTGTCTGAAACTTCATTGACATAGCAGTTATTGTGTCAGACTCTCGGTCCATGCTTCGGAAGATCCAAAATGGATGGATACTGCATGAATGGAAAACCTCCATAGCAGCCTCAAATCTTCAGGAACTGGTGTGGATCTACTGTTCTGGTAATGCAGGGGTACGAGCAATGATAGAGCTGATAGACTAGCTTCAAGAGCACCTATAGTGGGTGCATTGGATATGGATAAGTGAGATATACTGAAGACAATTAATGATCGTCTGTTAGAGAATGACACTGCAATTAATGAATCATCACGGCTGAGATTGCTTGAGTTTGGAATTAGGCATAGGACTGGCAGGAATGAACGTCTGAGAGTATGTATGGGGTATATGTACAATCAGCGCACAACAGGAACTGTTAGCATTCATACCCTTCGACATTTGCTGAGAGAGACCGAGCACCTATGGGTTTGTGCGGAGTTCAATGAGGTCGATTCTGAACAACAATAACAATATATATATATATATATATATATATATATATATATATATATATATATATATATATATATATATACACACGTAACATATTCTGCTAAAACGTGAACTCTGTTAACAAAGCTATTTTAAATGAAAGGTTTTAAAAACAATGTCAATAATTTTCTTTCACAGATGATATGCAAATTTTTACAACCAGAAAAAGACACTTGTTAGAGTAGCTTATAATGTTATTAAAACATAAATTGGGGCCGGTGGGAGCGGCTAGTGTCGACTTCTACTCGGAACTGGCCTAGTCTATACATGACTTCGACGCCTCTTTGAGGTTCAAGGTCCAGCTCAAGCTTCCCTTGCCCGGGAACTTTGCACGCCTGGGGTCAGAGCTGGTTTCAAATAACTATTTGAGATACCTTTTGTGCAATTTACATTGTCAATTCATATTTTTCTATTTACCACCTGAACAAACATCTATCATTGTAACAGCGCAGAGGCTGCTTTTAAATATAAACTGCTTTAGTTTTAACTGTTCACCAATATAATAATTATGTGACAGTCTATAGGTCCACTTACATGTTCATTGATGCCTGAATATCGTCAAATGCAGTCTATGCAGCAGAAAATAACGCTAAATGCACTTTATATAGCAGATATTAATAAAGTATAGTCTTATTTAAACAATAAATGGTCCCTATACATATTTAACAGAAACGAAAGCTGGAGGCAAAGTGTTAGGTCTGATGTTTATTTTTCTTAATAATGAGAGCAATATTTTCTATTTAAGGTAATTATAATTTATACCAGCACATATTGCCATACTTCAAGTGTGTTTACTGAGAAGTAAATTTTTGAGGTTGGTGATATGTTGTGCACATGCACTGCATCAAGGCTTGCTTAAGAAAAATGTTGATTCTGTCCTTGCAACTTTCAGTTAACAATGACTAAGAAAACTTTTTTAAACCTGCTACATACCATCAACACTGTTTTCGTTGCTACGTTGTCAAAAGCAGTATGATTGTTGCGATGCCTTTCGCACATGTAACATGAGATTCATGTATTGTGCACATCAAATAGAAAATCTCATAAGAAAGTATTTGTTGTCAAAATGTCCACATTTCCTTCTACATCATGTTTACAACATTGTTGAAAGGAACGTGCTACGCAAGGGAAAGTAGCAAACAGCTGAAGAAAAAACAAACAAAAGAAAACAATGTTACTGTTCACATCTATTCGTCCAGCGAGCTGTTGCCATAATGTAGTGTGACAGTCTGTCCTCTTTTCCCAAGATGTGTTCTCTTTTCCATCTTACGCTTGAGCATCTGAATGAATGTTTGTGAACATTTATTCTTTGTTTACATTTTTTTTTTGTCATCACGAATGACAAACAAATTTATACCATCAACACCTTTATTCATTGTGATGTTCACTCGGTAGGAACATATCAGTGGGTATGATGCTGATAGATTGAGGTGTTGGTTATTGCAAGTTATATTGGCATTTCTGTTGCATTGTATTTCATATGTATTGCTAGCCGTGTGTGGCTTCCGTGTGTGCAGTGGTTAATAAAAGGGAACTTACCTGTTACAGGTGTTATGTTTAATTATTGTCAGCTATTGTATGCTGTGGTCGTATCCTTAGATGATGAGCCAAAGAGTACATATTTATCATGTATTGAAATCCACAGTATAAATAGTTTCCTGACATCTACGTTTGTGTGCTCACTGTTTGTGGTAGGTCTATGTGTGGGTTCACCAATAGTTGTATGTGTATTGGTGTGTTTTCATTGCTTTTGGTATGTCTAGTTCTTTTTGTGTTTAATATCTGTGGTATGTTTACTTTTGTGTGTCCACTATTTGTGGTTTGTCTACTTGTGTTAGTTCCCTATATGTGTTATGCCTAATAGTGTGTATTCAATATCTGAGGTACACCATTGTGTGTGTTCACTATTTGTGTTATGTCTCTTTATGTGTTTCGCTATTTGTGATATTTTTACTTGTGTGATTTCACTGTCGGTGAAATATTTACTTCTGTGTGTTTAGTATGTGTGGTATGTCTACTTGTTTGTGTTCAGTATTTGTGGTATGTCTACTTATGTGTGTACACTATTTAGAGGCTTCCTTCTTCCTTGTACGGTTCCTCGCGACATGTCCACGTTGTTCAGGATGCATTTAAAATCGGTTCCTATTACAATGTGCCGTCATGTACAGAATTTGTTATACTATATTGGCTTATGTGCTTTTACTGATGGTATATACACTTTCATTAACGTGTATATTTCTGTACAATCGTGTTTACTCCTTACGTCTAATTCTGCGTATCTACATTTTTTGTCTGTGTTGCAATGCGTTATGTCCCTTATAAATTATTACGTGTGTATTTACTGTTCTTATTTTTCTGTCTAAATATATTGTATGAATATATGACAAGCACACATCTCTGAGAGAACTGTCCTCATCTGAAAGATAACTGTTGTCATATTTTAGATAATTATCATCCTCTCTTGCGTACAGAAAGATCCGCTTGAACTCTGACCAATGTCAGAATATCAGCCGCCATGTCTCTTGAAATCGAGGAACTTTAATTATTTTCTTAAACCACATTTCAGTCATCCTTATAACATTTCCTGCGGACAGAATTCACACATTTACTGCTAGAACATAGTTGCGTCTTCCTCTCATGTTACAGCGTCAACAATTACTCCACCGTAGTTTGATCAGCAAGAGACGTAATAATTTAGTCAGAATATGTTAGCTCCCCAGAAATATTAATCGTGTCATTCTAATTACATTTCTTGCTGTATTTACATCGGAACGTCGTTAAAAGCTGGAATGTGTTCACTTGTTACTGATAAAATGTGTATATAGATTGGACGAACCCTTCCTTGTCGAACCAAGACGGAGTTTTCTTGTTTAAGCAAAGCAAAAATAGCTGTCAGTCGCACCGGAACATTCTCGAGTAACTTCAGAGCAGAGGCAGAGTAACACTTCACAAACTGTGTCAGCAATTCACTAGAGTTGTGATTCGGTGGATCCCTTCTCTTTGTAACATCTCGGGAAATGAAGAGCTGGAAAGGGGGAAAGTCTGATGGTGAATGAAAAAGACGAAGAAGAGCAAGAAGAAGAAGAATAAGAAGAAAAAGAAGGAGAAGAAAACAGTGCAGTACAACTTAAAAGACGCAACTATGTTCTAGCAGAAAATGTGTGAATAACATGTACTGTTATAAACGATACATAGAGGGAAATTCAAAACACGTAAAGAACTTATTTTCCGATGATTTCTTCTAAACCACTTTGGTAGTTCTTTCCTGTCATGGATGTCATGTATTAGAATTATGATACCGTTTGTTTCTCTTTTTCCCTATTATATTTCGTGATCTTGTGTATAATCGATTTTTCATGGATTTTTCTTTCTATTTAGTGGGTACATAACTTTGATACTGTTGTTACTTAATTGCCATTTGACATTTTCTAGTGTTGCTAATACTAGTTTAGTCTCCAATTCTATGCTTACTTCAAGGATATTCTTAATGGAAGCCTGCTTCCGTCTTGCATGCCTGAAGTTGAATTATCTAACTTATTTACTTTGTAATATGCATGTAGATTAAACAGTTTTGGCCATACGTTTGTGCAGGATAGTTAAACGATCCGTGTCCAACTCTTCTTGTTAATTTTCTACAAAAATGTCTGGCAGGGTTCAGTGTTAATAATCATTCTTCCTCTTTTAGAGCCCGGTAGTAAACATATTATGTTTTTAGTCAGAAATGTCTGCCACCGAGCAGTCCTACACACTCTTTCTCTCCTTTCCATTTGTCACAGTGACATCACAATGACGTGCACTGACATACCTATCGCAGTATTGTTAAGGAGAGGTAAGAAAGTATTATTATCGTAACAAAGGCATCAGCCTATCTAAGAGAGCAACTGCATAATTTATATACTTTTAAATTTTGTGAAAACCTTGATATTAAATTATTCGTAAAACATTAAGGATACTTCTTCTTCGTTGGTCCTGAAAATTACGTTGGTTGCGTTGTGTCCATTTACAGCGAAGCTGCAATATCTGCACCTTTCGGCCGACACATCCGACTTCAGCACGGCATTTTTTGGGACCGAGTTTGCCTTCCCACTTCGATCCCTACTCTCTCAGCCAGACTGCAGTGATGCAGCCTGTTTCCAGGACCACCACTTGGAGGTGGAGTAGGGTCTTGGTCATCTCTGGTTCGTTGACCCTGACGCAAGCAGTCAAGCTTACTGCATTTTCTGTTGCTGCATCTTTAGGTCCCATTAAGGATACAAAGTTACTATTTTCAATAACTGCTATATGTTTATATTTATTTTATTTCACGTAGTTCTATTTAGATTTTAAGAAAATAAGACTAACATGCAGTCTCTGGAGTCATAGAGATAATTAATAATAATCATTAAATAATGTTAGATGCAGTTTATTCAAGTTTCTGGTTCTGTCATGGTTGATCAGTAACCCTTATATCGAAAGACCGCTTAAAGATGGACTTGATCCACATTTCATTGAAACATAATATACATTAACGAAAATGTTGAGAACAATGATGCCGTTGTGTACACTGATGGGTCTGTAGCTCGTGGTGGGATATCAGGATGGGACATCTCGGCTAAAATTAAGGGCATGATGGTCGCTGAACATAGCGGGGCCTACATGACAACAACGTCCAGCATGAGAACGGAGGTCACCAGCCTTGGTAGAGAATGCAGACATTGGGGCAATGGAAAAGCAAAACCTGAAATTGATCAACTGATAACGAAAATGTTGAGAACAATGATGCCGTTGTGTACACTGATGGGTCTGTAGCCCGTGGTGGGATATCAGGATGGGACATCTGGGCTAAAATTAAGGGTATGATGGTCGCTGAACATAGCGGGGCCTACATGACAACAACCTCCAGCATGAGAACGGAGGTAGAGGCAACTACTACTGCTTTAAGGTGGGTGTCTGAAACTTCATTGACATAGCAGTTATTGTGTCTAGCGAGCAATGATAAGAGCTGATAGCTACTTCAATTCAAAGATCACCTAACTGTGTGTCATTGATATGGCTAAGAGAGATATACATAAGTACAAAAAATGATTCGACTGTTAGAGAATGACACTAGCAATTAATTCCTCAACCCCGTCTGAAATGCTATAGTTTGTAAATAGGCATAGGACTGTTGCAGGCAGGATTGAACGTCTGGAATATGTATGGGGTATATATGAACAAATCCGCGCACAACATGAACTGATAGCAATCAT
>JAMPIV010018660.1:0-130000 GCA_024509875.1 Oreohelix idahoensis
TAGACTATGGCGTCCCACTGATAATATATCAATACCTCCTGGATAATATCACTCTTTTCTAGCATTAACGAACTGTAATCTGGACAGTCTTCAAACAAAAATGGCACTTGCCTCTACTTTTTTTTCTATATAGGAACGCTTTTTTCCGCCAATCAGCGGACTTCCCCTCTACCGTTCAAATATTTAAACTACAATGTCCAATTTAAGTCCAGTTTCTGTCTAGTGTGTAATATATTTATGTCGGTCTGTCCGTCCGAACTTGGTTTTTCCCAAAATTACACTTGGTTTTAGACGAAACTACAAAAACTACACAAATTTTTCCCCCACTTACGTATACGATTTCGAGGCAAAGTTATTTTTAGCTTCTACCCTCCCCTGATTGCCCCTTGTCCACATGCAGTTTGTTTTTCTGCGTTTTGCTCAAGGACGCGTCAAAAGTGAATTTTGTGAGAAGTATGCACAAATAACTGTCGGCTAGTCTGTATTGAACAATACAGTCTTTCGACAATATCTTCCGTGTTATCTGTCCGTCTGTGTAATTAAAAGTATTTTATTTCTCAGGGAAAGATGGGCTATCAAACTAGCTAGTTTTTATTCTCCTAAACTTATTATTAAGAAAAAACCTACTTTTTTCAAGGTTAGTTTTTGAAATTTGTTTTTGTACCTTCGTTCACGGCATTGCCGCTATATTCAAACTAAAACGACTATTTACCGTAGAACGTCCAAGATACGTCTGTTTCTGACAAGAGCTAAGGTCGTTTTTCGTCCAATTCCTTACATTGTGTCAACTAGTGGCGTAATTTTTTTTTCTTTAAAAACTACAAATTGCGTCTCCTAGCCTTTAGATTTAAACACGTGTTCAGACCGCCACATTTTTTTTTCTTTTTATCTCCGTTTCTACCCCGTCTAAAAGGATAGGCCGTTAGTCTGCATGTTATAACTAGTTAGTTTTCAATGGCGCTAGAAAACGCTGGCGTGGGCGAGAATGTATCAGCGTATCTTACCAATATTTTTATCCCTACATGTTATTTTACCTGTTATCTTTATAAATGGAGGAATTTTAACGTTGCATCACTGTAATTTCACCACACATCTCCCCACCTGAGAACATGCACTAATGCAAGTTCCAAAACCAGTGATACACATAGATAAAATTAACTCCTCACGCCTGCCAACTACTCTAAATTTGATCACAGGGGTGCCTACTGAGGAAATCTGCACCGACATTCTGTGATCCCGGGATATATTCAATATTAAACTGGTATGGTTGCAACAATAAAGACCATCTTACCAATCTTGCATTTTCATGCTTGGCCTGAGATAAGAACACGAGAGGCTGGTGATCTGTCTGGACTACAAAAGTCCTACCATACAGATAGATTTGGAACTTTTTTATTGCCCAGATTAACGCTAAACATTCTTTTTCGCTTGTGGAATATCCTTGTTCCGCTTTGTTCACCTTGCGGCTTGCATAAGCGACTGGGTTCAGTTCCCCATTGGGTGAAGAGGACCTTTGCAACAAAGTAGCCCCCAGGCCTACATTGCTTGCGTCTGTTCTCACCACAAAGTCCTGAGTCAAATCAGGCAATTTGAGAATAGGCTTGCTAGTGAGTTTTTCCTTTAACTCTTGGAATGCCAATTCACATTGCGCTGACCAAACAATTTTATCTGGATTTCCCTTGCGAGTCAGATCAGTCAGAGGAGCACATATAGAGTTAAAATTTTTGATATATTTTTGGTAAAACCCACATAACGACACGAATGATCGCACGTCTTTTTTTGTTTGCGGTTTAGGTGCTCTCTGCAGTTTTTCCAAGTTCTTGGGGTCAGGGGTCATGTTACCCTGATATACAGTATGTCCCAAGAATTCCAACTCTTTGCATCCAATACAACATTTTGTTGGTCTAGCAGTTAAGTTCGCTTCTCTGAGCCTATCAAATAACATATTCAGAGAGTTAATGTGTTCTTCAAATGTTTCTGTGGCGATGAGAATATCATCCATGAAATTTGTGATACATGGATTATTCAAGGGATCCAACAATTTGCGCATCATCCTAGAAAATACACTCGGAGCATTTTTCAATCCGAATGGTAGCATGTTGAATTCATAATGTCCTTCCGAGGTGCTAAAAGCTAAATAAGGTCTAACTTCAGGCTTCACTGGAATCTGGTAATAGCCTTTGCTAAGATCCACCTTCGAAAAGTATTTTGCCTTGTTCAATCTGGCAAATAACCGTTTTGCGTCCGGTAATGGATCCACCTGACCTTCTGTGACAGCATTCAGTTTCCTGTAATCTATGCACAGTCTATGTTCCCCAGACGGTTTCCTCAACAAAACTACACTGGAGCTAAAAGAAGATTCACTGTGAGAAATAATCCCTTCTTTCAACAAATAATCTATCTCCTCTTTCAATGCCTTCTCCTTAGCGAACGGAACAGAATAGGCTCTCATACAGATTGGTGTTGAGTCTACCAGCTTCATGTCATACTGTAGCAAATTAGTATGTCCTGGTTTATCTGTTAACACATCCGTATGTTCCCCCAGAACCTGTTGAACTCTCTCCCTCTGATTTTTAGTCAGGTGCTTACTGACTTTTACCTGTGCGGCTGTCTCACAGGGGTGTAATGGGTATTCATGTGAGGTGAGTGGTTCCTTTTTCATTTCAGTTGCTATAGCCAAGGTCAGTAAGGGGGTGCCTTCCTGGATTGGTCTGTCCAGATACTTCTTTAAAAGGTTCACATGATATATTTTCTCCTTCCCCTTTTTGTCAATTTTATAGTTTGTTCTAGACACCTTCTCTAGAACCGTATATGGACCTTGCCATCCAATTTGCAACTTATTCTGGCTGCCGGGTAGTAGAAGAAGCACTTTCTCTCCCACAGCTAATTCTCTGTCCTTTGCTTTCCTATTAAAATAAGCTGCATGTTTCTTCCTGGCTTGTCTCAAATTATCATTTGCCAGTTTCCATCCAGCTTTCAGACGAGTGGTCAGCTCGTTCACATATTGGTATGATGAGGTAACAGTCTCTTCTGCTTTCTCATCTGTCCAGGTCCTTAACAATTTACATATGGACTTTTAAATTTTTATTCTTATTTTTCATGGCACCCGTCGGGTCCTTTCCATTAGAAGCACTGTAGTGAGGACTTTTCTTCCTAGAATCATCACTCACAAAACGACCACTACCAATTTTTTTCTTGGGTTTGTCTCCCCACTTTAGATTACTTATGAGAGATCTTCGCTCTCTTTTAGTTTCCTCCAGTTTATATAATTCTGACCGAGGGATTGTCAGCTTATTCTGGGGTAAAATTACTCTTTGTACTCGTCGCATAGTGGCCATGTTAATACATTCAAGTGAAGACTGGGTGTGAAAAGGGGGCTCCCATTCCACTTTGTCTACTTTATTATAAGTATTTTTCCTTCCAGGCCTAAGTTTGCCCCGTGGCGTTTCTAGGTCCTGCACATTTTTTCCCTTTGTGGGTATTCCCTCATGAAATACGCCACATGCTTCTACAAAGTTCTCAATATCGACATTTACGTCGGGCCAATAGTATTTTCGAGCAACCTTTTGGCAGATGGTACCTACTTCTCATGGTCACCATCTTTTCCAACATGTAAGCTCCTTATTAAATTTGCCCTATATGCCTTGGGAAGAACCAACTGTCCGTGACCAGTGGATCTAGTTCCTGTCTTCCTGTATAGCAATTTGTTCTTCATAAAATACTCTCCCTTGCTTGGAGGTGTGTGGCATTTGGGCAATTTTTTAAAACATGGCTTGAGTGTCCTATCCTCAGCCTGCGCCTTCCTCATCTCTTCTGGATGAGCATTTATAGGTTCACCTTCTTCCTCCTTTGACTGTGACCTGGTCTGCACTGTCGCCATGATCACAGGTCTCTCGGGATTCCCCAAGAAGACGTATCTACACCCCAATATCAGAGGGTAGATTGGTTCATCTATCACTGCTGCTCTGATTTCTCCTTCCACATAGCGAGTTTTCACCGTTATCCTTGCGATGGGAAGTGTCATGAGTGGTATGTCCTTGGTCGCCCCTTGTATTTCCACTGTTTCGGTGGTATACTGACTTGGGTCCACTAGGCTAGCCTTCACAACTGAATCATAATCCAAACCTGTATCATATAGGCACCTTATGGTGACCCCATTACAAATAACATCCTCACAAACTGGGGGGTGATAAGGTTCCTGCTGTCCATTAGGATTAACCTTTAATCTCTGGTTCCCCGATTTCATTGCAGCAATGTTTGAAGGTTTCCTTTTACAAAATTCGGTGTTATGGTTGTCCTTCTTACACCATTTGCACCATCTCTTTCCTTGGTTAAAAGGTTTTCTTTCATTATATTTTTGGTCATTGAACTGTGAGTTTCTATCACGATAATCGTTTCGTGGCCTATCAAAGTTTGTCCTACCTTTATTACCTTGTTCTCTGGTATCAAATTTATTAAAGTGCTGTGGTACTTTAAAATTTTCTATGTTTCTTTTTAGAGCCAACTACCTCTGCCTGGGCTGCCTGATACCTCTCAGCGACATTCAAAACCTCCCCCAACCTCTCTGCACCTTGTTCCATGAGAAATTTTCTCAGGTCTGGAGCCATGGACTCTCTTAATTGCTCTATCATGATCATTTCTTTGAGATCTTGGGTCTTCCCCAGAGCCGTCCATTTCTCCAAATAGGTTTCCAGTCTGGCAGAGAATTGGTGGTATGTCTCCCCAGACAAAGGTTTGGCATTTCTAAACTTCTTACGATAAAATTCACCATTCTTTTCATATCTCAATAACAGAGCCTGCTTTAGCATGTCATAATTGTCTTGGTCGTCTCTTCATTTTAGCAAAAACTTCATAAGAAGTACCTCTAAGCCCCTGGGATAACTTAAGACTCCACCTCTCTCTCTCCAACCCATACGTAGTAGCCAATAGTTCAAATCTACTTAGGTACCCCTCTATGTCATCGTCTTTCTCAACAAAAGGGTCTAAATGAAACCCCATAGCTGAGGTTGAGGCTCCCTGACTAGGCGTGGCATCGGAGGAAAAGGGGCTGGCACCATTTTCAGGAGCATGGCCTTGTAATTCCAACTCCCTTAGTCGTAATTCGTGCTCCCTTTGCAATCTCCTATCTTCTGCTTCCCTTTCGGCAGTCAATCTCTTTTCCTGTCTTTCTGTAGCTAATCTTCTTTCCTCTGCTTCCCTTTCAGCCTTTTTTTCTTCTGCCTCCAATGCCCTAGCCTCCTTGTCAGCCTCAATCTGCAGCCTCTTAAGTTCTTTGTCAGCCTCAATTTGTAACCTCTTCTCTTCAGCTAACCTCCTATCTTCCCTTTCAATATACTTGTCACACTCTGACGTCACATATTGAATTAAAACCTGACCATCCATGTTCATTTCCTTAGCCGTCAGCACAGCAGCCGATCTGAATTTGGCTAGATCTGCCATACTATATCACACAATTTAACAATGACTAAGGTAAATTACAAAATCTAATTACTAAGGTAATATACTAATTAATTAATTACCACTGGCTGTGAAGATTCATCAACTTTTATTTTCCACCTTTAATTTTAGGGACACTGTTAAATTTATACAACTTATGCACCCAGTAGTTTAATTCCCGGACAGGAGACCCTAATATCTTTGATAAACAAAATCCCGGACAAGAGCTACCCAATATTTGTAGTGGTTTTTGATGTTATTGCTTGGTTGCTATGTTACCTAGTGTACTGGATGAGGTCAGCTGTGAAGGCTCCTGAAGATAACAGTTTATGTGAGTTACAGAATGCCTTTCTGCTACCACTTATGACCTTAAACAGACTTATTCTGCTATTATGTATGTTAGCTACGTTTAATGTCTAGGGTAATGAAATGTGATGTGTAGGTAAATAAATACACAGACACACACATGTAAACACTAAGTCTAATAATAATAAGCTCTATGATCAAATCAACTAACACTGGCTTTAGAAGTTAAATTTTACAATTTTTTGGAATTTATTTAGTCCTGAACCAAATTGTCTTCTGGTCAGGACGTATGAAACAATATGTATTTATCAATAAAAATGCATATATATATTAAATAATCAAAATGAAAATTGTGTACATAGATATATCGTTACATTGGTTAATATTAACACTAACAACAGTGTCTTTGGAAAACTAGCACTGGATGTCTAGTCGGGGTGGTGTCATCATACCCGATCTCTGTTTACACTAGTCATTGTCTTTGAAATATGGAACTGAGGTATAGTTTTTATACACCAGGATTTTTATTTATTTTATTGTGGAAAAATTTGATGAATCCACAGCAGGCCAGGTTTTCAACTTATCTGGCCTGTGTCGCTGTAGTAAAGACTTCCAGTGGCCCACTCCAACCAGTTGCTGGAGTAAAATGGTAGGCTTCTTAGTCATCCACTCTTGGACCTCTTCAAAGCATCTGGCACTAGCGCAGTGCCAGACCAGAAACTCTGAAACCAAAATTTTTGCCATGTGTCAACACACTGCCTACTTCACCATTTTTACACACAACAAAGCAAACAAATTACAAAGACCGGGTCAGATCTCTCTGACCGACCCAGCACATCTCACCCAGGCGGTATCAAATAGCACTAGTTTCCCATTTTTTATGAACTGCACTGCATCTGAAATATTTTCATTAATCTCTTTTTTTTTCTATAGAATAAGGTGGGTGATATGTTCCCACTGATTTCCTGAAATAAAGAGCTGTCTTTTACATTCTTGGTTATGTTTTTTCATTTGGTTCATTGTCTCTAGGCCCTGGACTGTCGCTGGGGACCTAGAATAAGTACTCACTTGTCGTAATCATTTTTCATTATATGGCAGTATCAATCACTCATTAAATGTTAAATAAAAGGGTTAATGAATTTTTCTCCTTACCACAATTCAAAATTGAAAACACAGTTACGTTGTACTAGCAAAACTCAACTGAGCTGCTGGCTAGACTATGGCGTCCCACTGATAATATATAATATCTCCTGGAAATCACTCTTCTAGCATTAACGAACTGTATATCTGGACAGTCTTCAACAAAATGGCACTTGCCTCTACTTTTTTTCTATAATATGAACGCTTCCGTCCAATCAGTGGACTTCCCCTCTACCGTTCAAATATTTAAACTACAATGTCCAATTTAGGTCCAGTTTCTGTCTAGTGTGTAATATATTTATGTCGGTCTGACCGTCCGAACTTGGTTTTTTCCTTTCCTTTTTTTTTTCCCAAAATTACACTTGGTTTTAGACGAAACTACAAAAACTACACAAATTTTCCCCCCACTTACGTATACGATTTCGAGGCAAAGTTATTTTTAGCTTCTACCCTCCCCTGATTGCCCCTTGTCCACATGCAGTTTGTTTTTCTGCGTTGATGCGTGATGCCATATGATGATGGATGGCATCCGCATGTCTGGTTTTGTGTAGTGTGTAGATGTGTTCAGTCAAAACAATGTTCATGCAACAATAACAGGGCAATCCACATAGGACGTCAGTAAACTCACGACGTATAAAGTCAATGAGTCTTGAAACAGCCGTTGACGTTTTTCTTCATTATTTATTGTGGACGCCACAGTGACAAAATGGTTACGCAAATGTGTAGGCACATCAAACAGTCATTATCACAGCAACATTCAATACAGCAATAGACGGTAGACAGCATTACAATGATGAGTCAGATGCATGTTATATTTCATAGTGCTGTAAATGTAGTCAGGTGAACAACTCCATCCTTTTCTATAACAGCCAGGAGATAACCAGATGTATGAGATCAGTTCACTCTCCTTAGTTTGACTTCAGCAAGACAGACACGTCTGCCGAAGTATAAATAATGTCCTCAAGAATATCCTCTAGATAATAAAGGTTTTCTAAACCTAGTTCATTTAACAAAGTAGCAAGTAATGGTCCTTGGAACCTGCATCAACCGATGCAGTACAATGCAGCGACATGTGAGCTGGGAAAGAACATCTCGTGATGACGACTTTCGGAGACAGGCTATGAATCGAAATCGCTCACGACCCAAAATCGATAGAGTTAATGAAAAAGTCAATTTACCTTGCTTTCATGAAATACACAGAAATATCACGCCTCCCGACATGTGGGAAAACACTCGAGGTATTATCTCGACTAAACGAAATATCCATAAGAGGACTACACATCCCTGACAGAACAAAAAAAAGCGGAGATCCCCTCTTCAACGAGGCATCTCTTTCGCCATTCCAAATCGCTCACTCCCACTAGTGGTGGGCGGAAACCGATCGACCAAACAACAAGACAAGTCATGCGCAGTCCAGCGCAAAAAAAACCACAGCTCAAAAGTTAACTGCATTCGATACTAACGCGAGAAGACAAATGCTTACCGAGAAAAGTGACTATAGATTTCAAGCAGTTGTTGCCCTTGCGTTATAAAACAGATATTGAAATAAAACGATGTTGCGAGAATTTATCACGCAACATATCACCACCTCCTCCCGATAAAAAAAAAATGTGGAACATATTTTTTTTCAATATCAAAGAGCAAGCGATAAGCGGCTCAAAACGCACGAATTATGCGCTGATAATTAATTAAATTGCCAAACAATAGGCTAATTATAGAGTGTCTGGTGAGGATATACCTCAACAGAAAAATAAATATGTCTCAAAAAATATTCACATCGGGGAGGTGTCACCAACACACATCACGTTAGCATGTAAACACAATATACGTATGCAAGTTACTATAATCATCATTAAACAGCATACTCTAATATTGTCTTTAAAAATGGATGTACAAATCTGATAGGAAAATTTAAATAGTACATTCTTTGACATGTAATGACATAAGTACATAGTAAAGTTAAACTACATGACGATCCAGGACATATGCTCTGGTATTCCGAGGGTAAGTACACAATCTAGAACTCGTAAGGTAAGTCCTCAGCTCAACAATGACATTCTGAGAAAGTACAAGCAATATAATGCTAATTAATAACTAATATGCTTCATAAGGTACAATACATTATTAATAATTGTGGCTGTTTAGTAAACTAACGGCCCTTATATTAACTACTCAGTCCTCCTCTATCATTTTAAAAAACGAACAGAAGAAGATGACAACAAAGCACGATAGTGTCTACATATAAAGTAAGTACAGATGTGCTAATCTATTGTAGAAATATAGGTGTGTTATGACTCTGTAATATATAGAAATATAGGACAGAAGTATTAGTTGGAGTCATGTGGGCATCTAGACAAAATGTCAGCCATCACATTATCCGCACCACGGATAGCTCGTACCGTGAAGTGAAAAGGTTGAAGAGCTATAGCATATCGAGTGGATCTCGAACTCTTCAAATTCTTAGTCTGAATAGCTGTAAGAGCTTTCTGATCAGTCTCTAGAATGAAATGTGCGCCCAGGAGGAATCTTTGTAGCTTTAGAATTGACCAAACCATCGCTAACAACTCACGGTCTAAAACCGAGTAGTTCCTCTCTGCCGCATTTAGTTTTCTAGAAATGTACATAACAGGATGCAGAGTATTTGCATATTCTTGCATCAGTGCTGCTCCAATCCCAGTGGATGAAGCATCACTCCGAAGAACAAAAGTCCTATCAAGAGTAGGTAATCTTAAGATGGGAGGAGAAGAAAATATATTCTTGATTTGGTCTAGTGAAGATTGGCATTCTTCAGACCAACGGACCAGATTAGGCGAACCTTTCTTCAACAATGTTGAGAGAGGTGCCATGATCGAAGATAAATTTGGAATAAATCTACCATAAAATTGAATTAAACCTAAGAGACTCCTAACTTGTTTCTTCGTTTTAGGAACAGAGATGTTCAGTATTTTGGAAGTATTGTGGTCTTCTGTCTTCAAGAGACCATGACCAACACGATGACCCAGGAAAGAGATTTCACCAAAACCAACAAAAAGCTTTAGAAGGTTTTGCTGTCAAATTATTCTCACGTAGAGTGGACAGTAAGTCATATAACCCTAAATAGTGATCTTCCCAGGTATCACTGAAGAGACGGATGTCATCTAAGTATGCGATGACATCCGAACGATGTGACAGAATTCGACGCATCATGCGAACGAAAGTGGCAGGGGCGTTCATGAGACCAAAAGGCATAACATTCCATTGAAATAGACCCCTAGGTGTAGAAAAAGCAGTAAGAGGTTTGGCATGCTCTGCTAAAGGCACTTGCCAATAACCTTTAGACAAGTCAAGTTTAGTGAAGAATCTAGAATTAGAAAGTCTAATCAGTAGATCTTCTAACAAAGGCATCGGTTCAGCGTCGAACTTTGTGACCTGATTCAATTTGCGATAATCAACGCAAATTCGTATGTTCTTATCCTTCTTCCGGACAATAACCATGGAAGAAGAATATGGTGAAGTCGATGGTTCAATTATATTTAATTGAATCATTTCATCCAATTCCTTTTCCACTTGCGACTGAAAGTGTATAGGAATAGGATACGGCCTAACCCTAATTGGATTATTGTCGGTAAGAATTATGTCATGTTCTATGACATCTGTGTGTCCAGGAATGTCAGTGAGAATATCCTGAAATGTTTGTAACATCGACGAGACTTGTCGATGTTCGTCACCAGAAAGATTAGGAGAAACAGAAACATTTTTCCAAGATTCCGTGGAATGTAATGGAACCACTGGAAGGGGAAGGTTGACATCAGAGAAGGTAGCTTCCTCATCCTGAATGACAGACAGGGATGAATAATGACCGTGAGGTGCAGGAGCATCATCCGTTGCCTGGAAAATAGGCAGCAAATAGTCCGGACGTTCGTGAAATTCCGAAAGCATGTTTATGTGGAAAGTTTTATGCTTTCCATCAATATCGACCACATAGTCAACATCGGAAATCCGAGAGACTATTGCATACGGACCTTTCCATGCAATAAGAAGTCTATTTTCCCTACTGGGGAGTAGGACGAATGCTTTGTCACCTGGACAAAGTTGTCGTAGACATCTATTCTTGTTAGCAAACTGCCTTGCCTTCTCTTTAGCAATTTCTGATGAAGCAGTTGCTAGCTTACATGCCTCAATGATCTTTTGTCTAAGAGCAATGACATACTCATATGAGGATTGAGTTTCATCGCTAATATCATCGGCAGTGATGAGATCGTGTAATAAAGACATAGGGCCGCGTGGACGCGCGCCAAAGACAAGTTCGAAGGGAGAAAATCCTGTGTGTTCATTAGGGACTTCTCTATAGGCAAAAGAGAGCCGCGGGTAAAACCCTGTCCCAATCTTGAGGATGATCTTCAGTTATCTTACCAAGCAAAGTCTTGAGCGTTCTATTCAGACGCTCAACTAACCCATTAGACATAGGATGGTAGATACTACTGAGAGATCGTTCAATATGTAAGGTAGACATTACCTGTGACATAGTGTCAGATATGAGTTGAGTGCCATGGTCTGACAATATTTCTCTGGGGAACCCCAAGCGAGAAAATATCAACCAAAGAGCATCTGCGATATCTGTAGTAGATATGCTCTTAAGAGGAATAGCCTCTGGCCAACGTGTGCACATATCGACACATGTAAGGATAAACTGATGTCCTCTGGCCGACTTGACCTTAAAAGGGCCAATAATATCTATGGCCATTTTCTGAAACGGCCGAATAGGAATGTCAGCAGCCTGGATGGGCGCAGCATGTCGTGGTCCTCTAGATTTGACCTCCTGACATACCTTGCATGATCGGCAGTAAATACGAATGTCCTTATTGACAAAAGGCCAAAAGAAAGCCGCAAGGACTCTCGACTTCGTACGGGCAAAACCCATATGTCCAGCACATTGCGAGTCATGAGCATGTTGTAATATTTGGACTCTCATGCTCTTGGGAACAAGAATTTGCGAATGTGCCGACGTAGTCGAATCTTGTACCATACGTACAAGTACGCCGTTTCTCATTGCAATCCAAGATTTTCTATTTGTATCCTGATTCGGATCACCTTTCTTCGCAAGAACGAAGAATTTTTTTAAAGAAGGATCTTCTTCTTGCAATTTTATGAAAGAGTCACGAGTAATTACTAAGTGACTATCTTGGCTATCAACTTCATTATCACTATTCAGTGAAGTTTCGGGTGTTTGTAGAGCTTGTGCTCTTGTAACTACTGCATTTGTAGCTTGCATGTTATTATCTTCCCAAGCAGCAATCTGCTGTGGGGTACACTCCCTAACTCCGTGAATACGACCAATAATAAGGTCCGCAATAGGATTAGGTAAGAGACAAGCATGCACATCTCCAGTAAAGAAAGGAGTGGCAATGCGAATTACAGCAGTAGGATATTTTTCTAGAGTGCCGCCAAATGTGACACATTTAATAACCCTTCCTGTAGCACAAGATGGATCTACAAGCGATTGTCTAACACCAATAGTGGTGCATCCGGAATCGAAAAGTAGTGAGACCGGAGTATCATTAACAAGACCCGTATGTAGAATTAAAGAACCCCTCCCGTCATGCGCAACAGCAGCAGGAAGAGCGGGAAGTGGGTGACCACAACTCAAAGTAGTTATGGTACCCGGTTCGAATAAAGTACTGCATTGGGGGCATTTGTTTGCTCTCTCAAAGTCAAAAGCAGAACTAGTGACAGCGTCAAAGTTTTTATTATCAACAACATGATTACAGGCTCCCTCAGTTTCCTGTTGTACAGCATTAGCCTGCTGATATCTCTTTTTTTTGTGTTGAGATCTACCCCGACTATTATTACCTCTGAAGTTATCAGAGTTATTATTATCTCTGCAGTTATTATTGTCTCTATTGTAATTGTTATACTGGTTCGAATTCCAGTTTCCACGATTACTATCATGTTCACATTGATGCGAACATCTATTTGTTTGGTTCTGAGGTCTTCGGCAGGAATAACCTCTATTACCATATCCTCTTTTGAAATGCTTATAATTATTAGGGTGATAGTAACGACCACTATCAGGTTGTCTCCAATTCTTCGAAGAAGAATCACCATGAAATTGGTTTCCATGATTTTGACAGAAATTACCGCTGCCCTTTCTATCAAAATTTTGTTGGGATCTACGAGCAAAGTTTTGACCATACGGAGCTGCCGAAGCAACTGGTAAACCTTCTTTCACCTTAGAGTTACCCATGGTTATGTGTGGGTGCGCAGTTACGTATTGGCAACAGAAATCTTCCATTTCTTTTATTGTTTTAGGTTTACGTTCATGAAGGAAAGCAAGGAAAGACTCATTGACAGACGACATGACTTTGTCTCTAAGTATTAAGTCCATAAGTCCTTCATAAGTTTTTTCCGTCTTAGATAGTTCAACCCATCGTGAGAAAGTAATGCGTATTCTTGCAATAAACTCGGAGAATTCAACTCCATTTTCAGGTAACATGTTTTTAAATTGTAGACGATAGCCGTCTTCGTTAAGCTGATATTTCTTTAACAAAGCGGCCCTGACAACCTCATAATTGCTCTTGTCAGGTTCATCCACCATATTTAATATACTTAGAGCTTTACCTGTCAGTATCCCTGATAACTGATAAACATATTTTGCTTTGTCTATGTTATGAGCTGTACATGCTTGTTCAAATCTGTCCAGATAGAACATTATGTCATCACTGGAAGGACTAAATGTTGGTAACTTAATCTTAAAAGTATCATTATTAGCCTTCCCAGAAGATGAACCCTTGTTTGAATCATTACCATTACTCATGCTCGTCAATTTCAATTTCTCCAACTCTAAAGCTAAGAGTTTTTCTTCATGTTCCATTTTTGCTTTCCTCTCATCAGACTCTCTTTGTAACTTCCTTTCTTCAGCTTGAGCCTGCATTTGAAGTCTTTCATTTTCAGCTTTTTTTCAAGTCTTTTATTTTCAGCTTCTTTTTCAAGTCTTTTATTTTCAGCTTCTTTTTCAAGTCTTTTATTCTCAGCTTCTTTTTCAAGTCTTTTATTCTCAGCCTCTAGCTGTAGCTTTCTTTCCTCAGCTTCTGATTCCCTTTTTTGTTTTTCCATTTCCATTTGGAATCTCTTTTCATCCACCTGCATCTGCAGTTTCTTTTGTTCAGCTTCCATATGCAGTTTCTTTTGTTCAGCTTCCATTGCTTTATCATATCGAGCAGTTGCAAATTCTTCTAACTTATCACCAGTCTTCCCAAGCAATTTACCCTGCTCAATAAAGTGCTCAAATGTAGACATGTTGTCTAACATATGAGTCCAAAACCTGAAATAATTAACTAATTTATTTCAAACCTAAGTGTAACAAGTCTTAATTAAGCACTTGTATATTCACATCACATTATATTATCCCAGTCTCTGTGGGAAACAAGTCTCCAATCAAAGAACTTGTATATGAAATATCAGCACTCAAATCTTGATCATAAGTGCACTTCTCATTCAATAGTGCACGACACTATTCATCATTCATTTATCATCAGTATAGTAGTAACAGTGCATTAGCATAGCCCATTAACTAATTACTATAACTGTAAACAATGACTATGTAAACACATGCAGAATGTAAACATTGAAAATGTAAACAATACAAACAATGTAAACAATAACAATGTAAACAATAACAAAGATCAGCAACAATACAAAAACTTTCGCAGAAATCAACTAAAAATAAAGCAGAAATTAATGAAATATCACAAAAAATGTGACGATATCTGCGATAGAATTAAACAAAATACATGACACCACAGTGTATAAACAAAAATGTTGTATGAAACTAAATTATAGACAAGAGTAGGTTAACAAATACAAACAAATCACAACAAAACTAAAGAATGTGAAATAATAACGAAAACAATATTAAAACATGTCATCACAGCTAACATAAATAGCAACAGAAGTCGCTTAGCAAATTCCAGTATCGGAAATTTGCAAACCCTACAGAAAACGCTCACAATAGACGACCTCTATGACGTGGCATAATCTAACGGAGACACCACCCAACCGAGAACCCGCTGAAATATAAACATATAAATATACAAATAACATATAGACATATAATATATAGAATGAGATGATACACAGAAGACTCAGCAGAAGTATAAGGGCACAGTTTACATACAAACAGGCCACTTAACTTAAAGGCTTCCAATCGTAGAACAGCAGAAAAAACGGATGTCAATCAACGTCCTAAAGAGCGAAGCTCCAACGATGATGGCACATCTGAACTGCTTCCACTGCTAACACGATGGTACAAGAGCTTCTGAAATACTGTGTGTTGAGTTGTTTCGGCACTTGACCTTCTAATCCAAAAGTAAGTTGATGGAAATCGGTACTTGGCCTTCTTCAGAAAACAACCCGTTTCAACCGGCACTTGACCTTCTCAAAAAACGACAGCACTGGAACCTTGACAGCAGCAACTTGCTTGACTTGCGTAAAAGATAACAGCAGTCCGAGTTATCCGGCAACATGTAACAACGCCGGGTACTGTCAAATTCTTGTTTCCGTCAAAAAGTTGAAATTTTGACTTTTACCGGGCAACGCCGAGTACTTTGAAAATTTTGAAGATGTTGACTGTATTGAAGAATGTTAATTTCTTGAAGGATGCTGATGAATTCTTGTTGAAAATGAAGTGGGTAAGGGACCCCGTGTTTGCTAGTACCAGAATCAAACCAGCTTATGGCCACCAAATGATGCGTGATGCCATATGATGATGGATGGCATCCACATGTCTGGTTTTGTGTAGTGTGTAGATGTGTTCAGTCAAAACAATGTTCATGCAACAATAACAGGGCAATCCACATAGGACGTCAGTAAACTCACGACGTATAAAGTCAATGAGTCTTGAAACAGCCGTTGACGTTTTTCTTCATTATTTATTGTGGACGCCACAGTGACAAAATGGTTACGCAAATGTGTAGGCACATCAAACAGTCATTATCACAGCAACATTCAATACAGCAATAGACGGTAGACAGCATTACAATGATGAGTCAGATGCATGTTATATTTCATAGTGCTGTAAATGTAGTCAGGTGAACAACTCCATCCTTTTCTATAACAGCCAGGAGATAACCAGATGTATGAGATCAGTTCACTCTCCTTAGTTTGACTTCAGCAAGACAGACACGTCTGCCGAAGTATAAATAATGTCCTCAAGAATATCCTCTAGATAATAAAGGTTTTCTAAACCTAGTTCATTTAACAAAGTAGCAAGTAATGGTCCTTGGAACCTGCATCAACCGATGCAGTACAATGCAGCGACATGTGAGCTGGGAAAGAACATCTCGTGATGACGACTTTCGGAGACAGGCTATGAATCGAAATCGCTCACGACCCAAAATCGATAGAGTTAATGAAAAAGTCAATTTACCTTGCTTTCATGAAATACACAGAAATATCACGCCTCCCGACATGTGGGAAAACACTCGAGGTATTATCTCGACTAAACGAAATATCCATAAGAGGACTACACATCCCTGACAGAACAAAAAAAAGCGGAGATCCCCTCTTCAACGAGGCATCTCTTTCGCCATTCCAAATCGCTCACTCCCACTAGTGGTGGGCGGAAACCGATCGACCAAACAACAAGACAAGTCATGCGCAGTCCAGCGCAAAAAAAAACCACAGCTCAAAAGTTAACTGCATTCGATACTAACGCGAGAAGACAAATGCTTACCGAGAAAAGTGACTATAGATTTCAAGCAGTTGTTGCCCTTGCGTTATAAAACAGATATTGAAATAAAACGATGTTGCGAGAATTTATCACG
Organism: Oreohelix idahoensis; assembly: GCA_024509875.1. Lineage (NCBI taxonomy): Eukaryota > Metazoa > Mollusca > Gastropoda > Stylommatophora > Oreohelicidae > Oreohelix > Oreohelix idahoensis. The sequence continues at coordinate 16,683 of JAMPIV010018660.1, forward strand.
CAACATGCGTTTTGCTCAAGGACGCGTCAAAAGTGAATTTTGTGAGAAGTATGCACAAATAACTGTCGGCTAGTCTGTATTGAACAATACAGTCTTTCGTCAATATCTTCCGTGTTATCTGTCCGTCTGTGTAATTAAAAGTATTTTATTTCTCAGGGAAAGATGGGCTATCAAACTAGCTAGTTTTTATTCTCCTAAACTTATTATTAAGAAAAAACCTACTTTTTTCAAGGTTAGTTTTTGAAATTTGTTTTTATACCTTCGTTCACGGCATTGCCGCTATATTCAAACTAAAACGACTATTTACCGTAGAACGTCCAAGATACGTCTGTTTCTGACAAGAGCTAAGGTCGTTTTTCGTCCAATTCCTTACATTGTGTCAACTAGTGGCGTAATTTTTTTTTCTTTAAAAACTACAAATTGCGTCTTCTAGCCTTTAGATTTAAACACGTGTTCAGACCGCCACATTTTTTTTTCTTTTTATCTCCGTTTCTACCCCGTCTAAAAGGATAGGCCGTTAGTCTGCATGTTATAACTAGTTAGTTTTCAATGGCGCTAGAAAACGCTGGCGTGGGCGAGAATGTATCAGCGTATCTTACCAATATTTTTATCCCTACATGTTATTTTACCTGTTATCTTTATAAATGGAGGAATTTTAACGTTGCATCACTGTAATTTCACCACACATCTCCCCACCTGAGAACATGCACTAATGCAAGTTCCAAAACCAGTGATACACATAGATAAAATTAACTCCTCACGCCTGCCAACTACTCTAAATTTGATCACAGGGGTGCCTACTGAGGAAATCTGCACCGACATTCTGTGATCCCGGGATATATTCAATATTAAACTGGTATGGTTGCAACAATAAAGACCATCTTACCAATCTTGCATTTTCATGCTTGGCCTGAGATAAGAACACGAGAGGCTGGTGATCTGTCTGGACCACAAAAGTCCTACCATACAGATAGATTTGGAACTTTTTTATTGCCCAGATTAACGCTAAACATTCTTTTTCTTCTTCTTCTTCTTCTTCGATCCTTAACCACCGACCGTCAAAGCAGTCAGTGGCCATCACGCCTAGTGGCGTCTTGTAGGGCAACAACAAATTGATTCCACTTTGCATGGTCGGTGGCCATCCTTCGTACAGTGCCCCAACTCTGGTTCATTCTTTGCATCTCAGCCTCCACAGTCCTCCGCCAAGTTGTTTTTCTTTTTCGCTTGTGGAATATCCTTGTTCCGCTTTGTTCAACTTGCGGCTTGCATAAGCGACTGGGTTCAGTTCCCCATTGGGTGAAGAGGACCTTTGCAACAAAGTAGCCCCCAGGCCTACATTGCTTGCGTCTGTTCTCACCACAAAGTCCTGAGTCAAATCAGGCAATTTGAGAATAGGCTTGCTAGTGAGTTTTTCCTTTAACTCTTGGAATGCCAATTCACATTGCGCTGACCAAACAATTTTATCTGGATTTCCCTTGCGAGTCAGATCAGTCAGAGGAGCACATATAGAGTTAAAATTTTTGATATATTTTTGGTAAAACCCACATAACGACACGAATGATCGCACGTCTTTTTTTTGTTTGCGGTTTAGGTGCTCTCTGCAGTTTTTCCAAGTTCTTGGGGTCAGGGGTCATGTTACCCTGATATACAGTATGTCCCAAGAATTCCAACTCTTTGCATCCAATACAACATTTTGTTGGTCTAGCAGTTAAGTTCGCTTCTCTGAGCCTATCAAATAACATATTCAGAGAGTTAATGTGTTCTTCAAATGTTTCTGTGGCGATGAGAATATCATCCATGAAATTTGTGATACATGGATTATTCAAGGGATCCAACAATTGGCGCATCATCCTAGAAAATACACTCGGAGCATTTTTCAATCCGAATGGTAGCATGTTGAATTCATAATGTCCTTCCGAGGTGCTAAAAGCTAAGTAAGGTCTAACTTCAGGCTTCACTGGAATCTGGTAATAGCCTTTGCTAAGATCCACCTTCGAAAAGTATTTTGCCTCTTTCAATCTGGCAAATAACTGTTTTGTGTCCGGTAATGGATCCACCTGACCTTCTGTGACAGCATTCAGTTTCCTGTAATCTATGCACAGTCTATGTTCCCCAGACGGTTTCCTCAACAAAACTACACTGGAGCTAAAAGAAGATTCACTGTGAGAAATAATCCCTTCTTTCAACAAATAATCTATCTCCTCTTTCAATGCCTTCTCCTTAGCGAACGGAACAGAATAGGCTCTCATACAGATTGGTGTTGAGTCTACCAGCTTCATATCATACTGTAGCAAATTAGTATGTCCTGGTTTATCTGTTAACACATCCGTATGTTCCCCCAGAACCTGTTGAACTCTCTCCCTCTGATTTTTAGTCAGGTGCTTACTGACTTTTACCTGTGCGGCTGTCTCACAGGGGTGTAATGGGTATTCATGTGAGGTGAGTGGTTCCTTTTTCATTTCAGTTGCTATAGCCAAGGTCAGTAAGGGGGTGCCTTCCTGGATTGGTCTGTCCAGATACTTCTTTAAAAGGTTCACATGATATATTTTCTCCTTCCCCTTTTTGTCAATTTTATAGTTTGTTCTAGACACCTTCTCTAGAACCGTATATGGACCTTGCCATCCAATTTGCAACTTATTCTGGCTGCCGGGTAGTAGAAGAAGCACTTTCTCTCCCACAGCTAATTCTCTGTCCTTTGCTTTCCTATTAAAATAAGCTGCATGTTTCTTCCTGTCTTGTCTCAAATTATCATTTGCCAGTTTCCATCCAGCTTTCAGACGAGTGGTCAGCTCGTTCACATATTGGTTTGATGAGGTAACAGTCTCTTCTGCTTTCTCATCTGTCCAGGTCCTTAACAATTTACATATGGACTTTTAAATTTTTATACTTATTTTTCATGGCACCCGTCGGGTCCTTTCCATTAGAAGCACTGTAGTGAGGACTTTTCTTCCTAGAATCATCACTCACAAAACGACCACTACCAATTTTTTTCTTGGGTTTGTCTCCCCACTTTAGATTACTTATGAGAGATCTTCGCTCTCTTTTAGTTTCCTCCAGTTTATATAATTCTGACCGAGGGATTGTCAGCTTATTCTGGGGTAAAATTACTCTTTGTACCCGTCGCATAGTGGCCATGTTAATACATTCAAGTGAAAACTGGGTGTGAAAAGGGGGCTCCCATTCCACTTTGTCTACTTTATTATAAGTATTTTTCCTTCCAGGCCTACGTTTGCCCCGTGGCGTTTCTAGGTCCTGCACATTTTTTCCCTTTGTGGGTGTTCCCTCATGAAATACGCCACATGCTTCTACAAAGTTCTCAATATCGACATTTACGTCGGGCCAATAGTATTTTCGAGCAACCTTTTGGCAGATGGTACCTACTTTCTCATGGTCACCATCTTTTCCAACATGTAAGCTCCTTATTAAATTTGCCCTATATGCCTTGGGAAGAACCAACTGTCCGTGACCAGTGGATCTAGTTCCTGTCTTCCTGTATAGCAATTTGTTCTTCATAAAATACTCTCCCTTGCTTGGAGGTGTGTGGCATTTGGGCAATTTTTTAAAACATGGCTTGAGTGTCCTATCCTCAGCCTGCGCCTTCCTCATCTCTTCTGGATGAGCATTTATAGGTTCACCTTCTTCCTCCTTTGACTGTGACCTGGTCTGCACTGTCGCCATGATCACAGGTCTCTCGGGATTCCCCAAGAAGACGTATCTACACCCCAATATCAGAGGGTAGATTGGTTCATCTATCACTGCTGCTCTGATTTCTCCTTCCACATAGCGAGTTTTCACCGTTATCCTTGCGATGGGAAGTGTCATGAGTGGTATGTCCTTGGTCGCCCCTTGTATTTCCACTGTTTTGGTGGTATACTGACTTGGGTCCACTAGGCTAGCCTTCACAACTGAATCATAATCCAAACCTGTATCATATAGGCACCTTATGGTGACCCCATTACAAATAACATCCTCACAAACTGGGGGGTGATAAGGTTCCTGCTGTCCATTAGGATTAACCTTTAATCTCTGGTTCCCCGATTTCATTGCAGCAATGTTTGAAGGTTTCCTTTTACAAAATTCGGTGTTATGGTTGTCCTTCTTACACCATTTGCACCACCTCTTTCCTGAGTTTTTTTTTTTTTCATTTTTTTTTCATTGAACTGTACGCCCGTTTCTAATACTCGAGGCGAAATCTCAGGTTATTACTATGTTAACCTGACATTGTTTTTTTACGTTTGTCCTACCTTTATTACCTTGTACAGAGACAGGTGTCCCTCGCCATTCAGGCAAATACTCGCCGATTTCGGAGGTACCCATTGCAGCTGGGTCGGCTCAGGAGCCGCCAGTCCCTGGTCGACGACACTCCTTCAAATGTTCTCGCCAGATCTCGAGTTAATCCAGTCCAAATCCCGGTCGACGAAAAATCCTCAAATGCCGTCGCCCGGGTTTGATCCTGTATCACCCGGTCGCCAGAGCGGTGTTGTAATGTTACGCTAGCGCGGACTCCCTTGGGTCGTCCTGAGTCTGGATAAAAGGTTTTCTTTTATTATATTTTTGTCGTGAAGCCTGTGAGTTTCTATCACCATAATGCGTTTCGTGGCCTATCAAAACCATCTTACCTTTATTACCTTGTTCTCTGGTATCAAATTTATTAAAGTGCTGTGGGGCTTTAAAATTTTCTATATGTTTCTTTTTAGAGCCAACTACCTCTGCCTGGGCTGCCTGATACCTCTCAGCGACATTCAAAACCTCCCCCAACCTCTCTGCACCTTGTTCCATGAGAAATTTTCTCAGGTCTGGAGCCATGGACTCTCTTAATTGCTCTATCATGATCATTTCTTTGAGATCTTGGGTCTTCCCCAGAGCCGTCCATTTCTCCAAATAGGTTTCCAGTCTGGCAAAGAATTGGTGGTATGTCTCCCCAGACAAAAGTTTGGCATTTCTAAACTTCTTACGATAAAATTCACCATTCTTTTCATATCTCAATAACAGAGCCTGCTTTAGCATGTCATAATTGTCTTGGTCGTCTCTATTCATTTTAGCAAAAACTTCATAAGAAGTACCTCTAAGCCCCTGGGATAACTTAAGACTCCACCTCTCTCTCTCCAACCCATACGTAGTAGCCAATAGTTCAAATCTACTTAGGTACCCCTCTATGTCATCGTCTTTCTCAACAAAATGGTCTAAATGAAACCCCATAGCTGAGGTTGAGGCTCCCTGACTAGGCGTGGCATCGGAGGAAAAGGGGCTGGCACCATTTTCAGGAGCATGGCCTTGTAATTCCAACTCCCTTAGTCGTAATTCGTGCTCCCTTTGCAATCTCCTATCTTCTGCTTCCCTTTCGGCAGTCAATCTCTTTTCCTGTCTTTCTGTAGCTAATCTTCTTTCCTCTGCTTCCCTTTCAGCCTTTTTTTCTTCTGCCTCCAATGCCCTAGCCTCCTTGTCAGCCTCAATCTGCAGCCTCTTAAGTTCTTTGTCAGCCTCAATTTGTAACCTCTTCTCTTCAGCTAACCTCCTATCTTCCCTTTCAATATACTTGTCACACTCTGACGTCACATATTGAATTAAAACCTGACCATCCATGTTCATTTCCTTAGCCGTCAGCACAGCAGCCGATCTGAATTTGGCTAGATCTGCCATACTATATCACACAATTTAACAATGACTAAGGTAAATTACAAAATCTAATTACTAAGGTAATATACTAATTAATTAATTACCACTGGCTGTGAAGATTCATCAACTTTTATTTTCCACCTTTAATTTTAGGGACACTGTTAAATTTATACAACTTATGCACCCAATAGTTTAATTCCCGGACCAGGAGACCCTAATATCTTTGATAAACAAAATCCCGGACAAGAGCTACCCAATATTTGTAGTGGTTTTTGATGTTATTGCTTGGTTGCTATGTTACCTAGTGTACTGGATGAGGTCAGCTGTGAAGGCTCCTGAAGATAACAGTTTATGTGAGTTACAGAATGCCTTTCTGCTACCACTTATGACCTTAAACAGACTTATTCTGCTATTATGTATGTTAGCTACGTTTAATGTCTAGGGTAATGAAATGTGATGTGTAGGTAAATAAATACACAGACACACACATGTAAACACTAAGTCTAATAATAATAAGCTCTATGATCAAATCAACTAACACTGGCTTTAGAAGTTAAATTTTACAATTTTTTGGAATTTATTTAGTCCTGAACCAAATTGTCTTCTGGTCAGGACGTATGAAACAATATGTATTTATCAATAAAAATGCATATATATATTAAATAATCAAAATGAAAATTGTGTACATAGATATATCGTTACATTGGTTAATATTAACACTAACAACAGTGTCTTTGGAAAACTAGCACTGGATGTCTAGTCGGGGTGGTGTCATCATACCCGATCTCTGTTTACACTAGTCATTGTCTTTGAAATATGGAACTGAGGTATAGTTTTTATACACCAGGATTTTTATTTATTTTATTGTGGAAAAATTTGATGAATCCACAGCAGGCCAGGTTTTCAACTTATCTGGCCTGTGTCGCTGTAGTAAAGACTTCCAGTGGCCCACTCCTCACAGTTGCTGGAGTAAAATGGTAGGCTTCTTAGTCATCCACTCTTGGACCTCTTCAAAGCATCTGGCACTAACGCAGTGCCAGACCAGAAACTCTGAAACCAAAATTTTTGCCATGTGTCAACACACTGCCTACTTCACCATTTTTACACACAACAGAGCAAACAAATTACAAAGACCTGGTCAGATCTCTCTGACCGACCCAGCACATCTCACCCAGGCGGTATCAAATAGCACTAGTTTCCCATTTTTTATGAACTGCACTGCATCTGAAATATTTTCATTAATCTCTTTTTTTTCTATAGAATAAGGTGGGTGATATGTTCCCACTGATTTCCTGAAATAAAGAGCTGTTTTTTACATTCTTGGTTATGTTTTTTTTTTCATTTGGTTCATTGCCTCTAGGCCCTGGACTGTCGCTGGGGACCTAGAATAAGTACTCACTTGTCGTAATCATTTTTCATTATATGGCAGTATCAATCACTCATTAAATGTTAAATGAAAGAGTTAATGAATTTTTCTCCTTACCACAATTGAAAATTGAAAACACAGTTACGTTGTACTAGCAAAACTCAGCTGAGCTGCTGGCTAGACTATGGCGTTCCACTGATAATATATAATATCTCCTGGAAATCACTCTTCTAGCATTAACGAACTGTATATCTGGACAGTCTTCAACAAAATGGCACTTGCCTCTACTTTTTTTTCTATAATATGAACGCTTCCGTCCAATCAGCAGACTTCCCCTCTACCGTTCAAATATTTAAACTACAATGTCCAATTTAGGTCCAGTTTCTGTCTAGTGTGTAATATATTTATGTCGGTCTGACCGTCCGAACTTGGTTTTTCCCAAAATTACACTTGGTTTTAGACGAAACTACAAAAACTACACAAATTTTCCCCCCACTTACGTATACGATTTCGAGGCAAAGTTATTTTTAGCTTCTACCCTCCCCTGATTGCCCCTTGTCCACATGCAGTTTGTTTTTCTGCGTTTTGCTCAAGGACGCGTCAAAAGTGAATTTTGTGAGAAGTATGCACAAATAACTGTCGGCTAGTCTGTATTGAACAATACAGTCTTTCGTCAATATCTTCCATGTTATCTGTCCGTCTGTGTAATTAAAAGTATTTTATTTCTCAGGGAAAGATGGGCTATCAAACTAGCTAGTTTGTATTCTCCTAAACTTATTATTAAGAAAAAACCTACTTTTTTCAAGGTTAGTTTTTGAAATTTGTTTTTGTACCTTCGTTCACGGCGTTGCCGCTATATTCAAACTAAAACGACTATTTACCGTAGAACGTCCAAGATACGTCTGTTTCTGACAAGAGCTAAGGTCGTTTTTCGTCCAATTGATTACATTGTGTCAACTAGTGGCGTAATTTTTTTTTCTTTAAAAACTACAAATTGCGTCTTCTAGCCTTTAGATTTAAACACGTGTTCAGACCGCCACATTTTTTTTTCTTTTTATCTCCGTTTCTACCCCGTCTAAAAGGATAGGCCGTTAGTCTGCATGTTATAACTAGTTAGTTTTCAATGGCGCTAGAAAACGCTGGCGTGGGCGAGAATATATCAGCGTATCTTACCAATATTTTTATCCCTACATGTTATTTTACCTGTTATCTTTATAAATGGAGGAATTTTAACGTTGCATCACTGTAATTTCACCACAAATAGCAATGGGGGAAATTCAAGAACTTATGTCAAAAACAGAAAACATCAGCAGTATTTCTCAAACATCTGCCATTATTAAGAATTTCGGGTGGGGGGGTTAACAATTTTCATATTCCGTGAATAGATGGGACATGACGTTACTGCTAAGACAATTCTTTATAATGGGATTACATCTTTTTGTCGTCTTAAATCCTTTTAATTGCGTTTGGCGACTACCAATTTCTATTCTGTGCTATCTTTTTCAGCTCTGCTCACGAAATCCTGGCTACTATGGCTTCTTTGTCTATCATTTTTCTCCTGGCTCTACTTACCCGCACTACTCTTCTCTTCCCTTGAGGGTTCCAGTCAAAAAAGCATATATGATAAAAGTTTGTTGGTTTGTTTCTTGAGAGGTTATCTTATCCATCTCCATTTTCTCTCGTTAACCTCTAGCTATAGTGGTTTTGTTTAGTTGTATTCTATATGTTTGTATTTGTTATTATATTTGACCTTTTAATACGGAGGATACAAAGGTAGCATTTGTTGTGGAGTTTCGACCAGTGGCGTATTTTCTATGTGTGCTGCGCACACCTATGCCCGAAGGAAAATATAAATTTAATTCATTATTCTATAAAATATTTCTCTTCTAATGTTCTGCTTTCGGACCGCACGCATCAGGATAACGGATTTTCCTGCATAGCATCTACGAGTATATCTAGTTTCAGTTTCCTAGAAGCGTTTTATAGTGCAGTTTTTATTGGTTGGTAGCAATCGCCCGAAGTTTCTCGGGTAATTCCGTCACAATGCGTGCTGTACCTTTCGTTTTCACGTTTGAAGACTGGTTTGTGTGGATCGGGGTCATCGCCAGATACGTCAATACAATACGAACATGCGTGCGGTCGTCTTGCAGCTCTCGAGTTGTAAAAATCGGCTATGTCCAAGTCCAGTGTTGTTTGTGATTAATTTTTGTTAGTTGCCGGGAGTGCAGATTATTACAGTGACAATGAGTTTCAAGTTGTAAGTTAATTAGTATTTTGGAGATAATTGACATATACCCAAAATGCAAGTGTTGGACGACATCGCTAAAAAGAAGTTTTGTTCACTAAGTTTTAGTGAAAAACTATCAATTGTGAGTAACGGTAAACCATGTCCTGAGTTACCACTCTTAAAAACAGTACATAAAACTAAGACAGAAGTATACACACGCCATTTTTCAACAGCTCATTACAAGTTGGTGGATTGGTTAACTGGTTGTGAAAAGAGGAATAAATTGTTCTGTTGGCCTTGTTTTTTATTTTCTTCAGAAAGCAACGTATGGAGTAGAAATGGTTTTGATGATCTTAACCACTTAAGTACAGCTGCACAGAGACACAAAAAGACTAAAAGCCATGTTCAATGTTTTTTTCAGCTGAAAATGTTTGGCCGACAAAGAGTGGACGTATTGCTTAATGATCAGCTCGATAAAAGTATCAGCCAACATAATGAACTTGTAAAAAAGAATCGAGATATCTTGAAACGTCTGATTGATGCGGTATGCTTCCTTGGTAAACAGGAGCTTCCTTTCCGAGGACATGACGAATGTAATGACTCTTTCAACAGAGGCAACTATTTAGAGTTTCTGGATGCATTTCATCAATATGACCCTCTTTTGGAACATCACCTACAGAGCTCTACAGTTTTCCGCGGAACCTCTCCGGCTGTGCAAAATGATCTCATTCAGGCTATCTCTGAAGTCTTCATTGATGAAATAAAGAAGGAAGTCCACGTTTCAAACTTTGCTGCTATACTTTTGGATGAGAGTTGTGATATCACGTGCAAATCACAGCTGTCAACCGTCTTAAGATATGTATTAGATGGTGTTGTTTATGAAAGGTTTGTCGGGCTTACCGACTGTGGTAAAGTGGGATATATAAATATTTATAGGGGACTTAGTGTACTGACTGAGATCAGCTGTGAAGGTATCTGTATCTAATAAGGGTAGTGTATTATAGATGACCTTACTTGCTACCACATATTTATACCTCAGTCAGAATTATTCTTGAATATAGTGATGACTACGTTGAATGTCTAGGGTATGTATATGATGAAGTGTAAGTCACAACAACAACAGACAGATAAACAAGTCAATTTATTCCACTACACTTGACAACACTGTGACACTCACACACATGTACCATTCTATAAGACTATCTTAAATGAGTCACTGGTAAATTTTCAAATATCAATATGTATTAAGCACTTTTCATTAATATATATGTGTCCTGATTCAAATACAAAGTGAACCAGGAATCACAATCACTTTTAATTACAAGTTATATGTACAGAATTTATCAATATGAATCTTGTAGTGACATATTTTATTAATCTTATCCTATGTGTATCAGTTGTGTAGTGGTAATATGAGGTAATACTGGTGTTGTTTTTTCAAGCTATGTTGGTATTTGTCATCATGACTTCAAGTGTTTATTTCTGTTGGAACTAGTATTGGAGATGTTCTCAGTTCCGTTCATTAAAACAATTAATTTCCCCTCTTATTTTTATACAATGTTAGTTTAAGATGGGTTTACATAATGTTGAGCTCAGCTGGCCACATAGGCTTAACTTTCGTGATGGCGGCAGGAAAAGACTCCTCTGCTCGATTGCTCCCCTGTGTTCTGGAGACACCTCACTGTTTGCTATATGGACCAAGGAGTATGCTGTCCGCCTCTGGATTCAGCAAAGCTCTGACCAGGTACTGCTCAATAGCTTTAGGACCACAGTCCCTGAAACAAGAAGGTTGTACCTCCTACTTCAGAACTAATTTATACTCTATTTCTACACTGAGCACAATACATAACAAACACTGAGTTCAGAGCGGTAGGCCAACTGCTATCTTCATCTGAAACAATTTTCACCAGTATATTCCTCCCTAATGGTTACTACGCCTCTGCAATTCCAGCATTATTTCTTTCTAGTCAATAATATAGGTGGCAGTGTACTGTTTGGCAATTCCATGTAGTTTTACTTTCCTCCGACACCTTCTGTTCAGGCTGGAGCATTATATAGGCTTTACCTCATGTTCGCTACTGAACCACACATATATACAGACATAAATTATCAATTTACATTCAATTTTCATTAAAAGATGTCAAATATTTCAAGCTTACCACAGTTCATGGAAATAACACAGAATTACGTTGACCGGCAATGAATATAGCACAATCTCGATCTGCCGATGTCCCAGGCTTTTATTTAGCAAAATATGCACTGGTGCTCAACGCACTGATTCTGTAGTAAGTTTATTTGCAAATGTGGTGTTGACCTGACGCCTCTAATTGACTATATTGGCAGGTCTAACCAATCATGCCATGTTTACACAGCTTTTCAAAAAAAGTACTCCTACTCACGTTTCCCCTAACAACAAAGAAGTAGTATTTATAGTCCGACTAATCGTGTTTAGCCTTACATTTATTTTCCGCCAATCAAATAGGAGGTAACATGTCAGCCTATTTCCCGTACAATGGTGGGGTGAAAATCTGCCACTGAGCGATTCTGATTTGGGTGTTGTCTGACATCCCTCACTATTTCTTTTGGCTATAATTTGGTAATTCCTAGACTATTTGCGTAACGTTTAACATATTTTTTGTCAGCAAGTCCTAAGGAACCCAAATATACAAATTTAAAGGAGCTAAGTGGCTGCGTTCAAAATATGCACTTTCTTCTACCTCCTGTTTACTTCGAAACCGATGTGGTGTCTGGGTACTGTAATGTTTTCAAACGTAAACCAGTATAATGTCATATTTCCTAATAAGCGTTTTTCAGGATTTTAAAACCTAACTCTGGTATGGGTAGTGTTTTTTATCACTGTCGATTTGAAAAAAAACTAGTGCATGTGGCCTTACACGCGTGATGGCAGCAATTGTGTATCGCGCGACGCGTGTTTAGTGTTGCATGTGTCCCTGCTTTCAGCCCTCCCTTCTTTCTATCTTTAGTCCATCTGTCTTTCGTTTTAGGTAACGTAGTGTATAAAAAGACATGAATGGAATTTTAAATCTAGGTCAACCTGCGTATCTCAAGGTTTTTCTTAGAAATGCAGCACATGTTTTATCGTAGAAGGCGGGTATTGAAGCAGTAGGCTTTTACTATCACGTGAAACGTTACAATTTGCAGACGCAGGAGAAAACAAGGGGGATTTCGAGTACAGTCATTGTGACAGCACTGTTCTTTACCATTCTTCTTTCCTTTTATTAAATTTATTTGTTAGGCTTTACATTTACGTTTTAATTTATATATGTGGATTAGAATTTCTCACGACAAATCCTCCCCACTTAAAACAGACGTTATATGTCAGTCTATAATTCTATATACACATAGAGAAATTTATTATTATTCCTGGGGTTTAGGGTGATTCTCATCACACGGATGGCGGCTTAAAAAAATCCGCTCCCAGATTTGTTTTTCCACTTATATACTCTATGCTAAACTCAAATGGCTGCATCAATAAAGACCAACGGAGTAATCTCGAGTTCTCATGCCTAGCCTGTGCTAGAAACGACAAAGGTTTGTGATCCGTTTGCAACTTAAATGCCTTCCCATACAGATAAATATTGAATTTCTTTATCGCCCATATTACTGCAAGACATTCTTTTTCGCTAGTCGAGTACTTGGTTTCAGCTTTATTCAACTTTCTGCTAGCATATGCCACTGGGCTTAATTCCCCATCCAATGCATCTGATCTCTGTAGCAGAGTTGCACCTAACCCAATATTACTGGCATCCGTCCTTACAATGAATTCTTGACTTAAGTCAGGTAATTTCAAAATAGGTTTGCTTGTTAGCTTTTCCTTCAATTCCTGGTAAGCCATTTCACATTGTGGTGTCCATGTAATTCGATCTGGATTTCCCTTACGTGTCAAATCAGTTAACGGTGCACATATGGAATTAAAGTTTTTGATATACTTTTGGTAGAAACCACATAATGAGACAAAGGATCTCACGTCTTTCTTGGTTTGTGGTCTCGGGGCTTTCTTTAGTTTCTCTAAATTCTTTGGGTCAGGGGTCATGTTTCCCTGATAAACTGTGTGTCCCAAGAATTCCAATTCTTTACATCCAACGCAACATTTGGTTGGTCGGGCTGTTAAATTCGCTTCCCTAAGTTGATTAAACAGCATGTTCAGAGAGTCAATGTGTTCCTCAAATGTTTCTGTTGCTATAAGGATATCATCCATGAAATTTGTGATACATGGATTATTCAGAGGGTCCAATAATTTTCTCATCATCCTAGAGAAGACACTAGGCGCATTCTTCAATCCAAATGGCAATCTATTAAACTCATAGTGTCCTTCTGAGGTACTAAAAGCTAGGTATGGTCTAACCTCAGGCTTTACTGGAATCTGATAGTATCCTTTACTCAGATCCACTTTTGAGAAATATTTAGCTTTATTTAGTCTGGCAAACAGCTGATTTGTATCCGGCAATGGATCCACCTGTCCTTCTGTAATAGCATTCAGTCTCCTGTAACACTAGTCAACAAATTTTCAAAAGTTTTTTGTACCAGAAATTAAATATACCATTTCTTATTGATTTTGACATGCTGATTTCAAATATCATAATGAAATTCCCCAATTGGCTCTGGTTTTTTTTTTTAATGATGAATTTACATTACAGTAATACAAATAATGTATGCTTGTTTAATTCTCTGGGGTGAACAGCTAGTCTTTCTACTTTAGCATTATAAAAATTGTGGTTACATACTCAATTAATTGATATTTCAACATAAAATGATAGAAAAAATAAAAACATTATTTAAAGTTCACATATCATGTTTTAAAAAGGCACATTTAAACCCATTCCGTCATTATTCAGTCGCTGTTCGAGCTCTCTTTGCTTGCTTCTTGTAGTCAATCAATTAGGTGTCTCTTGTCACAGTCCAACAGTAATCAGCAAGCAGTGAAGGGCTCCAATTGCCTTGATACCTCGTCTCCATAGCAGCAATGTCCTGGTGAAATCGTTCACCATGCTCATCACTGACCGCTCCACAGTTTGCCGTAAAGAAATCCAGATGAGAATCCAGAAAATGAATTTTCAAAGACATGTTGCAATCAAGACTCTTATACTTCAGAAGGAGATTTTCTACAATTTCATTGTAATTATCAGATCTGTTGTTTCCAAGAAAATTGTCCACCACTGACTTAAATGCTAGCCATGCTGCTTTTTCCTTGCCATGCAACTTGCAAAGAAACTCCTCATCATGAAGAAGTTTTCGAATTTGCGGACCAACAAATACTCCCTCTCTTATTTTAGCTTCACTCAGTCTTGGAAATTTTCTGATGAGGTATTTGAAAGCCTCATCTGTTTTCTCCATTACCTTGACAAAGTTTTTCATGAGACCCAGCTTAATGTGCAAGGGTGGCAACAAAATCTTGCTGGTGTCGACAAGTGCTGGGTTCTCAACGTTCTTACTGCCAGACTGCAATGACTGCCTGATTGGCCAATGTCTTCTGATGTAATGGTCACTTCGTGCACGGCTATCCCACTCACAGAGAAAGCAACAGTACTTGGTGTATCCACCCTGTAGTCCAAGCAAAAGAGCGACCACTTTTAAGTCACCGCAAAGTGACTAATGATGATGATCGTAGTTTATACACTTCAAAAGCTGCTTAATGTTTTCATAAGTTTCTTTCATATGAACTGTGTGACCAACTGGAATTGACGGTAACACATTACCATTATTCAACAAAACAGCTTTAAGACTCGTCTTGGATGAATCAATGAAAAGCCTCCACTCTTCCGGTGTGTAATTCATTTTGAGGGCTGCCATTAAACCAGAAATGTTGTGGTACGCAGAAAGGTCACCCTCTTTGAAAAAGAATGTAATAAGCGGCTTCTGGCGGTTCCTATACACAGAAATTGTAACATCTTCTGCCAGGAGATTCCACTGTTGCAATCTGGAACCCAAAAGCTCCGCCTTGTTCTTCGGTAAATTCAGATCTCTTACAAGATCATTCAGTTCACCTTGGGTTATTAAATGTGGTTTAGTGGATGTAGTTTGCTTAAAATCTGGGTCGCTTGAGGTTGATAGTTCAGGACCACCAATGTCCTCTTCTTCATCAGTGGAAGCAGCTGAAAATGATTCTGGCACTTTGGGAACTGGTAGATCATCGCCATGTGGTACCGGACGTATTGCAGAGGGGATGTTTGGATATTCCAGAGTCCATTTTTTCTTCTTTGATATGCCTTTCCCAATTGGAGGGACCATGCAAAAGTAACAGTTGTTGAGATGATCAGTGGGCTCTCTCCAAATCATTGGGACTGCAAAAGGCATAGCTTGCCTTTTGCCAGTCAACCACGTCTTTTCTGGTTTGTGGTCGTCGTGCAGTTTAAGATGTGCTGCACATGTACTGCAGCATTTTGTGAGGCGCCCAGCTCTTATCTTGATCTCCTATTCTGCAGCCAAAATACAAACTGTACGCCTTCTTAATCACTTTAGTTATATTTCGTTTTTGTGATAGAAATGTCACCTCACCACATATATAACAGAAATTATTAGCACTGTTCACACATATCCTAGGCATTTCTAATCACGATACTTTTGATAAGGACAAATGCACTAACTAATGGCAAAATTTTATCAGAGATAAGATATTTATACACAAAGGTGATGTAATGATATGTAGGATTGCATCATCAACTTCTAGTTACATTTTTATTGGTCATTAGAAAAATTTATGCAATCGCCCACAACAGTTGCGTCATATATATAAATTGACCGTAATTAAATAAACTAGTAGCATATATCTTGAAAACTAGAGCCAATAAACATTTTTTAATGTCATTTTCGTTTTTAGCACACCAAAATTAGTTAAGATCAGCTATTTTCATTTCTGGTACATTTTGGTTGTTGACTAGTGTAATCTATACAGAGTCTATGTTCTCCAGAGGGCTTCCTTAAGAGTACAACACCGGAACTATACGAAGATTCGCTGTGTGAAATAATTCCTTCCTTCAACAAATAGTCTATCTCTTCCTTCAAAGCTTTCTCCTTAGCAAAAGGAATCGAATATGGTTTCATACAGACAGGTGTGGGGTCTATCAGTTTCATATCATATTCCAATAAGTTTGTATGCCCAGGTCGGTCTGTTAACACCTCTGCATGATTATCTAGAACCTGTTGTACTCTCTCTTTCTGAGTTTTCGTTAAATGTGTACTGATTTTCACCTGTGCCGCTGTCTCACAGGGGTGTAATGGATATTCAAATGATGAAAGTGGTTCCTTTTTCATCTCCATGGCGATAGACAAGGTCAACAAGTGTGTCTCTTCCTGATGTTCTCTTTCCAAATATTTCTTCAGGAGATTCACATGATAGATTTTTTCTTTCCCCTTCTTATCTATCTTATAATTTGTTCTAGACACCTTCTCTAGAACTGTATATGGACCTTGCCATCCAATTTGTAACTTATTCTGACTACCAGGTAGAAGAAGCAGTACCTTCTCTCCCACAGCCAAATCTCTGTCTTTCGCCTTCCTGTTATAATAGGCAGCATGTTTCTTCCTGGCTTGTTTCAAATTTTCATTGGCAAGTTTCCAGCCAGTTCTTAAACGAGTGGTCAGCTCATTCACATATTGGTATGAGGATGTGATATTTTCCTCTGCTTTTTCATCAGTCCACGTTCTTAACAGAGCTTCCAGTGGACCTTTTATTGGCCTTCCAAACAATAATGTTGCCGGGGCCATACCGGTTGAACTATGGGGTACCTCCCGATAAGCAAAGAGGGCGGCGGGCAGGTACTGGTCCCATGTATCTGGTTTTTCGTGTGCCAACTTTCTCAGGATCGACATCAACGTGCCATTAAATCTTTCCACTTGGCCGTTCCCTTGGGGATGGTACACACTACAATGGAAGTGTTTGGCCTGGAAGATCCTGAAAACTTCTTCAGTTAGTTTCCCCTTGAACTGAGAGCCATTATCAGTCAAGATTTGATTGGGAAAGCCTAACCTTGTGAAAATTGTGAGTAATGCCTCTGCCACATGTTTAGAATCAATCGATGACAGGGCTACCGCCTCTCCCCACATAGAACAAGTGTCCACCAGAGTCAGAATGTAGCTGTTCCTTCTCTTGGTTCGGGTGAGAGGTCCCACAAGATCCACGGCAACTCTCTCAAAGGGTGTTCCCACTATGGGCATTTCCCCCAGAGTTGCTGGTGCAGTCCAATGTTTAGGTGCTACTCGTTGGCACTCTGGACAGGATTTTACATATCGTTTGATATCTTCAGTTATTCCTGGCCAGAAATAGTGACAAGCTATACGCTGTCCTGTTGCGCTGATCCCCATATGACCACTGAAGGGAATCGCATGCCCTAGTTCCAACACTTTAGTCCTATATGAAGTGGGAAGGACCAGCTGTCCGTGACCATTGGATTCAGATCCAGCCTTCCTATATATCAGCTTGTTCTTCATATAAAACTCTCCCTTGCCTGGAGGTGTATGAGATTTGGGCAACTTCTTGAAACACGGCTTGAGTGTTTTGTCCTCAGCCTGTGCCTTCCTCATCTCATCTGGATGAGTATTTATTGGATTATCCTCCTCCTTTTTAGACTGTGATCTGGTCTGCACTGTTGCCAATATCACAGGTCTCATGGGATTCCCCAAGAAGACATATCTACACCCCAATATCAGAGGGTAGATTGGCTCATTTATCACTGCTGCTTTTATGATTCCTTCCACATATCGCGTTTTCACCTTTATCTGGGCGACGGGAAGTGTCATGGTAGCTACATCCTTGGTTGCAGTTTGAATCTCCACTGTTTCTGTGGTGTATTGATCGGCCTGCACCAGGTGAGAACTCACAACGGAATCGTAATCTAAACCGGTATCATATAAACACCTTATAGTGACACCATTACAGATGACATCTTCACACACTGGGGGATGGTATGGTTCCTGTAGTTCTGCAGGTTTGACCTTTTTTTCCTTTTTCCCAGATGTCATAGCAGCACAATGAGGAGGTTTCCTTCTACAATGGTCAGTGTCATGATTGTTCATCTTACAATTTTTACACCACCTTTTTCCTTGGTTGAAAGATTTTCTTTCATCATATTTCCTTTCATCGAATTGTGGGGTTTTATTTTTATTGTCATACCGTGGCCTATCAAACTGGTGCTTACCTTTGTTTTGATCCCTAGGATCAAATTTATTAAAGTTCTGTGGTGCCCTAAAGTTATCCACCTGTTTCTTTTTATTACCTGTTACCTCTGCTTGAGCTGCTTGATACCTTTCAGCAACATTTAGCAACTCCCCAGCCTCTCTGCACCTTGTTCCATGAGAAACTTTCTCAGGTCTGGAGCCATGGACTCTCTTAATTGTTCTATAAGGATCATTTCCTTAAGATCTTGGGTTTTCCCCAGAGAAGTCCATTTCTCCAAGTATGTCTCTATTCGTGCAGAGAACTGGTGATAGGTTTCACCTGACAGTAGTTTAGCATTCCTAAATTTTTTCCTATAAAATTCTGCATTCTTTTCATACCTTAACAAAAGAGCCTGCTTTAGCATGTCATAATGTTCCTGATCACCTCTGCTCATTTTTGCAAAAACTTCATAAGCTGCCCCACGAAGTCCCTGAGATAACTTTAAGCTCCACCTTTCTCTCTCTAACCCATACGTGGTAGCTAATAGTTCATACCTATTTAGATAGCTCTCAATATCATCGTCTTTCTCAACGAAATGATCTAAATGAAAATTCATAGCTGAGGTTGAGGCTCCCTGGCTAGCAGTGGCATCAGAGGTAAAGGGACTGGCACCATTTTCAGGAGCATGGCCTTGAAACTCAAACTCCCTTAGTCGTAACTCATGTTCCCTTTGTAATCTTTTATCTTCTGCTTCCCTTTCTGCAGCTAATCTCTTGTCTTCTCTTTCTGCAGCCTGTCTTCTTTCCTCGGCTTCCAATGCTTTAGCCTCTTTGTCAGCCTCAATCTGCAGCCTCTTAGCCTCAGCCTCAGCCTCAAATTGCAGCCTCTTAGTCTCAGCCTCTAACCTTCTTTCGGCCTCTTTTTCTAATCTTCTTTCTTCCCGTTCAATATATTTGTCACATTCAGCAGTGACATAAGAAATCATAATTTGCCCGTCCATTCCTAACTCTTTCGCAGTCTGTACAGCAGCAGATCGAAATTTTGCCAAGTCGGCCATTGTCTATCATGCAAATGTAACAATTCAATCTATCAATATTTATCTAAGGACACTACAGGCACTGAGAGCTCAACCTTATTTATTTTCACCCAAGGATACTTTTTTTATTTCTATTATTCCCTGAAGTGAATTAACCCCAATATTTTTAATAGGGAAAGATTCAAAATCCCGAGAGCGAGACCCCAATATATGTGGTAAAGTGGGATATATAAATATTTATAGGGGACTTAGTGTACTGACTGAGATCAGCTGTGAAGGTATCTATATCTAATAAGGGTAGTGTATTATAGATGACCTTACTTGCTACCACATATTTATACCTCAGTCAGAATTATTCTTGAATATAGTGATGACTACGTTGAATGTCTAGGGTATGTATATGATGAAGTGTAAGTCACAACAACAACAGACAGATAAACAAGTCAATTTATTCCACCACACTTGACAACACTGTGACACTCACACACATGTACCATTCTATAAGACTATCTTAAATGAGTCACTGGTAAATTTTCAAATATCAATATGTATTAAGCACTTTTCATTAATATATATGTGTCCTGATTCAAATACAAAGTGAACCAGGAATCACAATCACTTTTAATTACAAGTTATATGTACAGAATTTATCAATATGAATCTTGTAGTGACATATTTTATTAATCTTATCCTATGTGTGTCAGTTGTGTAGTGGTAATATGAGGTAATACTGGTGTTGTTTTTCAAGCTATGTTGGTATTTGTCATCATGACTTCAAGTGTTTATTTCTGTTGGAACTAGTATTGGAGATGTTCTCAGTTCCGTTCATTAAAACAATTAATTTCCCCTTATTTTTATACAATGTTAGTTTAAGATGGGGTTACATAATGTTGAGCTCAGCTGGCCACATAGGCTTAACTTTCGTGATGGCGGCAGGAAAAGACTCCTCTGCTCGATTGCTCCCCTGTGTTCTGGAGACACCTCACTGTTTGCTATATGGACCAAGGAGTATGCTGTCCGCCTCTGGATTCAGCAAAGCTCTGACCAGGTACTGCTCAATAGCTTTAGGACCACAGTCCCTGAAACAAGAAGGTTGTACCTCCTACTTCAGAACTAATTTATACTCTATTTCTACACTGAGCACAGTACATAACAAACACTGAGTTCAGAGCGGTAGGCCAACTGCTATCTTCATCTGAAACAATTTTCACCAGTATATTCCTCCCTAATGGTTACTACGCCTCTGCAATTCCAGCATTATTTCTTTCTAGTCAATAATATAGGTGGCAGTGTACTGTTTGGCAATTCCATGTAGTTTTACTTTCCTCCGACACCTTCTGTTCAGGCTGGAGCATTATATAGGCTTTACCTCATGTTCGCTACTGAACCACACATATATACAGACATAAATTATCAATTTACATTCAATTTTCATTGAAAGATGTCAAATATTTCAAGCTTACCACAATTCATGGAAATAACACAGAATTACGTTGACCGGCAATGAATATAGCACAATCTCGATCTGCCGATGTCCCAGGCTTTTATTTAGCAAAATATGCACTGGTGCTCAACGCACTGATTCTGTAGTAAGTTTATTTGCAAATGTGTTGACCTGACGCCTCTAATTGACTATATTGGCAGGTCTAACCAATCATGCCATGTTTACACAGCTTTTCAAAAAAGTACTCCTACTCACGTTTCCCCTAACAACAAAGAAGTAGTATTTATAGTCCGACTAATCGTGTTTAGCCTTACATTTATTTTCCGCCAATCAAATAGGAGGTAACATGTCAGCCTATTTCCCGTACAATGGTGGGGTGAAAATCTGCCACTGAGCGATTCTGATTTGGGTGTTGTCTGACATCCCTCACTATTTCTTTTGGCTATAATTTGGTAATTCCTAGACTATTTGCGTAACGTTTAACATATTTTTTGTCAGCAAGTCCTAAGGAACCCAAATATACAAATTTAAAGGAGCTAAGTGGCTGCGTTCAAAATATGCACTTTCTTCTACCTCCTGTTTACTTCGAAACCGATGTGGTGTCTGGGTACTGTAATGTTTTCAAACGTAAACCAGTATAATGTCATATTTCCTAATAAGCGTTTTTCAGGATTTTAAAACCTAACTCTGGTATGGGTAGTGTTTTTATCACTGTCGATTTGAAAAAAACTAGTGCATGTGGCCTTACACGCGTGATGGCAGCAATTGTGTATCGCGCGACGCGTGTTTAGTGTTGCATGTGTCCCTGCTTTCAGCCCTCCCTTCTTTCTATCTTTAGTCCATCTGTCTTTCGTTTTAGGTAACGTAGTGTATAAAAAGACATGAATGGAATTTTAAATCTAGGTCAACCTGCGTATCTCAAGGTTTTTCTTAGAAATGCAGCACATGTTTTATCGTAGAAGGCGGGTATTGAAGCAGTAGGCTTTTACTATCACGTGAAATGTTACAATTTGCAGACGCAGGAGAAAACATGGGGGATTTCGAGTACAGTCATTGTGACAGCACTGTTCTTTACCATTCTTCTTTCCTTTTATTAAATTTATTTGTTAGGCTTTACATTTACGTTTTAATTTATATATGTGGATTAGAATTTCTCACGACACCGACGTTAGTCAGGATAGAACCTCAGAAGGTTTGTTTAAACATGTAGTTAGCACTGTACAAGAATACAAACTTAAAGATAAGTTAGTTGGGCAAACTTATGATGGAGCGTCTGTGATGGCAGGTCATTTGGATGGCTTACAAAAAAAGGTTATTGATGTTTACCCAAAAGCACTCTTTACTCATTGCTGCGCCCATGCATTGAACGTCGTCTTGCAACAAAGTTTGATGAATATCAAAGACTGCAATATTTTTTTATAACTCTCAATGGTCTTTCTGCATTTTTCTCAAAATCGTCTAAGAGAACTATAGCTCTTCAAGAATTTCTTTCTAAGAAGTTGCCAACTGTAGCACCTACCAGGTGAAACTTCACTTCCAGATACATACAGTGAACGATCATTAATTAGAGCTTATTGACTTTTTTGAAAATGTCATTGATTGTTCTTTAGAATGGGATGCTGACACAGTGGTTAAATCGCAACGCTTTTTGTCTTTCTTGAGGAGCCTAAATACAATTTTCCTACTTCAAGTATTTTCAAGATTATTTGCATATACAGATGTTTTATACAATTTACTTCAAACAAGAAATTTCGATATTTGTACTGCTGCAAGAAAATAGAAGAGATCAAAAATGAACTTCAACGAGCAAGGGATACTGCCTTTAATGAAATTTGGTATGCTGCATTGGGAAGGAGGGGAGAAGAATTTGAATCACCTACAAATAAACGACGCCGTGGTTGTATAGGAAAAGATGCATATTGCCAACTGTATTTTGAAATCATTGATAACATTAGTGTTCACACAGAAACACGGGTTGCATCTTTAAAGAAACTTGAGTATTTCCACCTTCTTTATGAGCAAAAATATACCAGTTTCAAGAAAAATTTTCCAGAGGACCTCATCAAAAAATTAAAAGACGTTTATGGAGAAATGTTCGACTATGTAAGATTGAAGAATGAACTTGTTGTACTTTATTGTTCGGATGAGTTCTGCAACAAGTCAGTTCATGAGTTACTGCAGTTCTTAGTTGAAAATGATCTCAGTTCAGGCTTTAAAGAAGTGTTTAAACTGGCAGAATTGATAATGACAATTCCAGCAACTACTGCTTCTGTAGAAAGATCGTTTTCAGCTTTAAAGCGAATCCACAGTTGCCACAGATCTACACAAGGTCAAGATCGACTCTCCAGTCTCAGAGTATTGTCCATTGAAAAGGAACTTTTGAGCAAGGTTAGAAAGAAGAATACATTTTACGATGCTGTAACAGAGACATTTCTGCAAAAGGAAAGAAGAATAGATCTGATCTTCAAGTGAAACCTGTAAGTGAAAATATGTATTATTTAGTTAATGTTTTTCTTCCAGCCGAATAACTATCGTTGCGTAATTGAATATAGTTGGTTTTTAAATTAAGAGGGGAAGGGGTTAAATAGTAGGCGTACATATTCATTTTAAGTAGCAGCACGCCTAGCTCGCATTACCAGGATACGCCCCTGGTTTCGACGTGATATTCTTGACACATACAGCTTTTTTTAGCCTCAGAGTAGAACTGACTTTCCATTTGTGTTGAGTAGGCATTATTGTATTTTACTGAGAAAGATCTGTAGAGCTGAGGATAACTGTTGCTTTATTGATCCTAGCATTGCCGTCACGATTCTGTCCTCCTCTCCGATGTTACTGCCCAAGTAGAATAAAGCTGCAAACTATTTCAGTCCTCTGACCATTGATCTTAATTGGATCTGTTTGTCTAATATTATTCTCATTTCCATTGCTGTATTTACATTGATGTGTGTGGCCCTGTGTTTGCTGCTTCGCCGGTAAGTATATTTATCTTTTCCTGCGTGTCTTCTTGTTTATGAGAGAAAAGAAAAATGTCTTCTGAAAAATAAATATCTTTTAGTGGTTTGTCAAATGTCCACTGTTTTCTTTCCTTGTATTGCCCGTCCTCATCATCCAGTCTATGTTCATGAAGAAGATCTTCAGTAAAAGCAATCATCTTTATCTGACCGCACGGTTTGTAACAGATTATGAGAGTTTGTTTTTTGTCGACAGTTCTATAGGTTGCCATTTGATAGTCATAGAACTCTTGAATGATTTTAAATAATTTTTCAGGGATTTCACTGTGACATAATTTGTCATATGACTTTGTGGTCTAGATATAGACTTTTTAAAGTTGGTGTGTAGGGATGTCTGGAATTCATTTGACTGTTGTATAATAATTCTAGACTTCAGGCACGCCTGTCGAGTCGACTAATGCCAGGTTGGGCATGAGGATGGCACCCTCATCATGTAAAATAAATTGCTACACAAACCACCACTACAATATCATGTGACATCTTGGTGCAGGCTTCCTGCGTGGCCAACTACAGTTGTGGCTCTATGCTGAATAAGGAGCGCAAAGGAAAATTATCACGATGATGGTGCTGGGTCTATGAGTGTTGTTTTCTAATAAGTGCACGATCTTCTTGTTTGAAATCCCGCTTGTTCATCTCTGAGTTTTCTAATCTAAGACTTTTTATGTGCGGTCTAGCATCACTCTGGTCCTCTTCACCCTCCCCCTCCCCTGAAATATTTCTAGATGGGTAGTTTATGTCGTATTATATGGGTCAGTAAATTTAAAATTACGCCAGTCTTCCTTCTGCCTCAGCCAGTATTTAGAGTCTTCCATTGTCTGTGTGTCCTTGATGTAAGCTTATCCTACGGACACCCAGTTTATATTTTCCCAAGAATGTTATTTGAGGGCGTGTACAAACTCAATATAGTTTATCATCATCATTTTCCTGTTTACTGCATAATGAACCTCTACTGTAGCTGGCCCTCGTGCAGGAAGCATACACTAAGCATTCATATGCTCTTACAGCAGCGGTTTCTATAGCAATTTGTGATACATTATGAGGTCGGCCATTTGGACAACCTCATATTAGTCGCATTGTACGACATGCCTGAGGAAACCATAGTCCTATTCTTTATTTTTCCCCATCAGAGACTCCCGGGGACTGCACAGAGCAAATAGCGTGTGGTAGAGCCTTAATCCGCCAGCTCCAGTCTGACTACGTCTAGTATGGCATCACTTGGAATCTGCTAATTTAAAAACAAAGTGGCTGTTCCAAAGTAGCTTCTGCCTACATCATATCATTCATCAGCATTGCCTTTCAGCTCCCAAAGAAGCTTCTGCCTACATCATATCAGTCATCAGCATTGCCTGTCAGCTCCCAAAGAAGCTTCTGCCTACATCATTTCAGTCATCAGCATTGCCTGTCAGCTCCCAAAGAAGCTTCTGCCTACATCATATCAGTCATCAGCATTGCCTGTCAGCTCCCAAAGAAGCTTCTGCCTACATCATATCAGTCATCAACATTGCCTGTCAGCTCCCAAAGAAGCTTCTGCCTACATCGTATCAGTCATCAGCATTGCCTGTCAGCTCCCAAAGAAGCTTCTGCCTACATCATATCAGTCATCACATTGCCTGTCAGCTCCCAAAGAAGCAAAGGTCGTCAACAAAACTCATATAAAGTCCCACAATCCTGTATTATAAACTCGGATTCTGTCCATGTCTTCCTCGTGACTTTCATTTCTGTCACCAGTTCTCGTCTCCGTTTGTTTGTCCGTCTCCCAAGACAAAAATTACAAAATTCAGAGAAAACAACACTTCAGATCTACATTGGTACCTCACCAATTGAAAACGTTAATGAGCATAAAACTCTAGGTATAATCGTTGACCAGCATCTAAACTGGAACTCACATGTACATGCACTGACCAAGCAAACGGCACAGAAAGTTTACCAGTTAGCTAAAATCAAACATTTCCTAGATGAAGACGCACGAAAATTGTTCTATATATCTCACATACAAGCAAACTTTGACTATTGCTGCACAATCTGGGATGGTTGCTCAATGTCCAACACAAAGAGACTCCGTTCACTACAAAAGCGTGCAGTGCGTCTATTCTCTGACAACTGCCTAACTCAGTGGGTAGATCTATATAAAAAACTCCAAATACTGCCCTTAATAAAGCGCCTTCTATTTAACAAAGCTAAAGTTGTTCACAAAATCCTGTCACAGAATGCTCCAGCATATATGTGGCCAGTGTTCAAATTCAGTGAAAGACGCAGTCAACGCTTTAACAACTTGCAAGTGCCCAAGCCTAGGCTTGACTTATTCAAGAAAAGCTTAGCGTACTCTGCTGCTCATCTTTGGCATTGTCTTCCACATAACCTAATAAACAACCTCAGTCCCTATTCATACAATCGTAGACTTTTCGAATACTTTATTAGTTCTGATTACATGCCCCCCTAATCGGGTTATCCTTTCTTATAATATCAACTGTAGGTTCTAATGACGATGTTTGTACTTTTCAATATATTTTATGTCATGCTTATAAGTAGTTAATGTTAATATGAGTGTGCTATTTTATTTTACTTTACAACGTTGAATTCCTTGAAATTGATATGTAAAATGCATGTGAGAATAAATGAATTCAGTATGAAAGGTGAGAGAAAGGAATTGCAGAATGTCAGACGGGCCTGCGTGCCAAATTCTAAACCCTTTGAAAATAAAGTTCGTTCGTTTCTTCGTTCGTTTCTTCGTTCCTTCGTTCGTTCATTCATTCGTTCGTTCATTCGTTCGTTCCCTCTGCCTTTCTTATCCTGCGGATTCCAGAACAAGTCATGCCTTGACAATATTTGCAGTTGGCGATTAAAAAGAAAATGGAGAAAGTTAGAACACGCTCTCAGGAAGCAAAATCCGTCAATAGAACCTGCCACACTCCTTGACAGGAACGACAAGAGAGGGTAAGCCATGAAACATGAAGAAGAACGTTAAGGGAACTTCACTCACTATTTTATTTTGTAAACTTATAATTGATGGCTTCTTTGTTTCAATTAATTATTTCCCCTAGATCAAACAGAGTAAGGAAAATAATATATTTTCCAGTTTGAAACTGACAGTAATCAGCGTTAAATTAGATTAATCCTGCGTAAACGCTGACATTTCTGGGAATCATTTGTCTCCTGTGAAAGCATGGCAGTCAGTATATTCTAATGACAGATGCATTTCCTTTACAGCCCGGTGATGATTGAATATCGCTAGCCACGTCCGCAAGTTATGAATTAATTATTCATTTATATTTCATACTTCTGCCCACAATGGACAAAACAGGAATCAAAGTTCCATGTTTCCATGACAATAATTAAACAATAATGCATTTCTTGTATTGTGTTGAAATTAAAAGTGAAGTCACATTAATTCACGTATCAATACAAATTAACATATTGGCGTTTTTAAACAGATCAATAACAGAAAAATGCAAATGTTTTATGACAAGGTTTCTTAATTAGCTCCATCCATAGGAAGCCACATTGGGCGGGGGATGGGGGGAAGAAGCGGAGGAGATTAAAGTGATTGACTGAATTTAAAAATTTTACCTATTAATTTTTTTTACAGTGTAAATTTAATTTTTAGTCATAATCTTGCGAAGTCTAGATATTCTACGGACAATAGCTGTGATCACTCACTACGCCACGGGACAGAAGTGCCTAATTTGATTTATTTTGTCGCCTGTGACAGTCAAGTAAGACAAGGAAAGCTTCCGTTAATGGATCACAGAAGTGGAGCTATATTCACTAGGGATAGGATTTTAATGACCTAAAAATTGCTAGAAAAAGCATTTATGACCCCCAAAAAACCCCCCAAAATGCCCTATAAAATAAAAAAAATGGGCAATAAAACATAACTTTCTTTTTTAGTTTCCGAGCTGAACTAAAGTTATTCTGTATTATTAAAAGAAGAAAATTAACTGCATAAAACAACACGAAAAGAACATAACAGTCAAACTAAAATTCTTCTTGCTGCCAACCGAAAAAAAACCCAATAAAACAAGAAAAAGAAAAAACATAAAAAATACAACTTGATTTTTTTTAAACAGTTTCAGTGCCAAACTGAAATTATGTTTTATTAACCAAAAATGTGCAATCTAAGACATGCACGCGCACACACAAACAAACAAAGACACCTTAAAAATACAATTTAAATTTTCAGTTTCCGTGCCATGCTGAAAATGTTCGTACTCGATTCTTTATTTACACTCACTCGAGTTAACAATGGGGAAAAGTCAAGAAATTGTATCAAGAATCAGACAAAGGACATTAAGGATGGAAACATGTGTAATTCCATGCACGAAAGAAAGCGCCATGAAAAACATTGCAGCCTTGGTTGGAAGAATGTGGGACACACTTTGGTACGGACGCAAAAGGAAATATTTCAAACGTCGTGCAGTTTAGTACATGACCACTAGCGCACGACTTTTACGTAATGTCCAGACAGCAACTTTAGTGGGGAAAATGTTATGACAGAATGGGACGCCTACGGAAATTCTTATTTGTAATTGAGTAAAGCTGCACACAAATAGAGAGAAATAAATTATATCTGCATAACTCGAATAGTTTATAAATCGTCCGTGCAAGAAGCTTTTTTAAAATTATATTTATTATTTTTTTTTCTTACATTCTTTTTTTTCCTTCCTGTTCCATTTATCTTTCTCTGTTTTTGTATTTATCAGGGAGGCTTCGGGGATTTAAAAGATTGCGGGAAAGTGCGTTGTGGAAAATGAAGATTTCATATTTGATATACAAAATATAACAGTTCACAAGCATTACTATCTTAACAGTAACCCTGTGTCTTCTTCTCACTGGAGACTTTTCTTCTTCTTTGATCCTTAGCCGCCGACCGTCAAAGCAGTGGCTATCACGCCTAGTGGCGTCTTATAGGACAACAACAAATTGATTCCACTTTGCTCGGTCGGCGGCCATCCTTCGTACAGTGCCCCAACTCTGGTTCATTCTTTGCATCTCAGCCTGCACAGTCCTCCACCAAGTTGTTTTTGGTCGGCCTCTCTTTCGTTTTCCTTCAGGGGTCCATAGCATAGCTGTTCTTGTGATGGCATCGGGGTCTCTTCTGAGGACATGGCCAACCCAGCTCCAGCGTCTGCCAGCTATGATGGTGTGCATGTCCTCTTGCTTGCTCCGAGTAAGCAGATCTTGGTTGGTGATGGTATTCGGCCAAAAGATTCGGTGAATTTTTCTTAGGCATGTTGTGTGAAAAGAGGACAATTTAGACATTTCCTTCTCTGTAACTCTCCAGCATTCCGCACCACAGAGAAGCACAGAAAGCACACAGCTCTGATATAATCTTAATTTTGTACTTGTGCTGTATTGAGAGGACTTCCAGATGTTGTTTAAGCTAAAAAAAGGCTGTTCTTGCCTTATTCATTCTGATGTTGATGTCTTTGCCTGCCCCGCCGTCTGGTGTTACTATGCATCCTAGGTATGTGATAGTGTCTGTCTGTACCAGTTGCTGATTCCTTACTGATATGGGCTCAGGGTTGCTCACATTGAGCGTCATGACCTCTGACTTCTTTAAATTGATGTTCAAGCCCACCTGCTGGCTAAACTTATTAAGTCTATCCGTTTTTTCTTGGATGTGTTGATGTGAATGTGCTAGTAGTGCAATGTCATCTGCATATTCCAGATCTTCCAATGTAGAAAAAGTAGTCCATCTTATTCCTCTTGGACTGCCCTCTGTTGTCTGGCGCATCACCAAATCTATGACTGTTAAAAATAGAGTGGTTGATAAGGGGCATCCCTGTCGTACTCCTGTCTTCACCTCAAAGGTTAGGTTGCTCTGCCCAACACTAAACGTAAAGTTGGCATAGAGGCTTTTTATGATTGACACTATGAAGCTTGGAATTCCATAAGCCCTCAGTATTTTCCATAAACTGTCCCTATGTATGCTGTCAAAAGCCTTTTCAAAATCAACGAAATTAATGTACAGCTGTCTTTGCCATTCTGAGCACTGCTCTATAATGTTCCTGAGAGTGAATATATGATCTACACATCTTCTGTTCTTTCTAAATCCTGCTTGTTCTTTCCTCAGTTTGTGGTCTACTGCTTTTGAAATTCTCTGTATAATTATCCTGCCTAGTATTTTGCTGGGAACTGAGAGAAGAGTGATTCCTCTCCAATTATTGCAGTCTGCAAGATCTCCCTTCTTGGGCAAATTTGACAATTTTGTTGTCCCCGTTTTCCAGACTTGTGCAAATAGTGGTTCTAATAGTTCTGCTGTTAGCTCAGGGTCTGTCTTAAATAGCTCTGCATTTAAGTTATCATGGCCAGGAGCTTTTCCATTCTTTAACCCTTTGATTGCTATGATGATTTCTTCCTTTCGTGGAATGTCTGTATTTACATCTAGATCATTTTCAGCCTCAGGAACATTCAATTGTGTCTCTGGTGGTTCCTTGTTCAGAGTTTCTCTGAAGTGCTCTGCCCATCTTGTTTCCTGTCCCTCTGCTGTCGTGATGAGATTTCCTTGCTTATCTCTTACTAATGTAATATTGTTTGCACCTCGTTTTCCGCTGATGAATTTAGTTATTTTGTATACTGTGCTTTGTTCATTTCTCAGTGCTGCCTCTTCTGCCTGTCTTGCAAGATCGTATAGGAAATTCCTTTTGTTGGCTCGGGTTTGGCGTTTAACTTCCTTGTCCAGCTGACTGTACTGTTCGCTATATAGTTGCTTTAACCTGGGGGACTTCGCTTCAGTTTTCTTTCTTTTCATTTGCTTTCTCAGTGTTATGGTGTTTAATGTTTCTGGTATTATCCAGTCTTGCTTTTTCCTTTCCTGGAATCCCAAGCATGATTTGCTGCTTTCCTTATATATTGTTGAAATGGTGTTGAATTTCTGGTCTATATCATCAGTCAATGTCTTTTCCTGACTTTTGGCAAATTGATATCGTTTCTTTATGTCAGCCGCAAAAGCTTTTCTGGTAAGGGGGTCCTTCAATTTGCTGATGTCAAACCTTTTCTGTGTAGTTACAGTTGGTCCAGCCCTTCTTAGTTTCACTTTCAGTTTTGCTACTACTAAATGGTGATCACTTCCCACATCTACACCTCTTCTTACCTTCACATCTTGTAATGCATGTCTCCATCTACCGTTAATCATGATGTGGTCTATCTGGTTTCTGTCCCGACCATTTGGTGATTCCCATGTTAATTTGTGAATTTCTTTATGTGTGAAAAGTGTTCCTCCAATGACCAGGTTGTTAATACTACAGAAACTTATTAATTTATCCCCATTTTCTTTTGCTGTTCCGCTGGCGCATTTCCCCATTACTCTTTAATTATATGTATTGTGTGTACCAACTTTCGCATTGAGGTCTCCCATTACTATAATAAGATCATATCTAGGTGTGTCTTCCATTTCTTTCTGCAGTTGTTGATAGAATTCATTCTTGACCTCTTCATTGCTGTCATTCGTTGGTGCGTAGCATTGTATTATTGTAGTATTGGTAAATCTACCTCTCAATCTTAATCTTATCAGTCTGTTGTTGATGTGTTTCCATTCCAGTAATGTCCTTTCTATTCCTTTCTGTAGAATAATGCTACACCTTCATTGTGCTGTCCATCCTCTCTTCCAGAGTAAAGTACTGTTTCTCCTGTTGCTGTTTTAACTTTTCCTGCCCCTGTCCATCTGCTCTCGCTTATCCCTAGAATGTGTAACCTATAGTTTCTCATTTCTGCCGTGACCTGTTTTAGTTTACCCGTCTCATTCATTGTCCTGACATTCCAAAATGCTATTCTTGTATCATGTTTTGCGGTCAGGACGTCCGTTCTCATGTCAGTGGCTTCCTTTCGGCTTTCACCACTGACATTCATACGAGCCTCAGACTCCGGATGTCCGTCCCGCAGCAAAGTTTGTTTATTCGTTGTTGTTTCCGTAACTTCATTTTTTTTTTTTTTTTTTTACATAGACAGGGGTGTCAGTCCTATGCTAAAACCCCCAACCTGGAGGACCAGGGTGTCTGCTTTAGTCTGACCCCTGCTTGCGCAAACCTGTCCAGCTTGGTAGAACTTCCAGGAGTAAAACTCCCGCTGGCATAGCTCTGGGGGTAATCAGGGTACGCAAGCCGCCATACCTCGACAAGGTATTGACACCGGTGATGGCAGTCACTGGAGACTGCTGACACAAAATGCTTGATACTATCTCTCCTCTCCCACTATCACTATCAGTATGGATTTCCTTTCTTTCTAATCTTTTCTCTGGAATTGTTCACTGACATTATGTCCGCTTCATCATTGTAAGACTTTAAAAAAAAAAAAAAAATTAGCACCGTTTTGGCGAGGCGCACCAAGTTCAACATAGACACAAGGTTAGTCGGTTATATTAGGGCGCATGTCCAAATATTAAATACCTTGTGGTTGGTTATTTGCATTGTAAGCTCTTTTTTTCCACGAACGCTTGTCTGCTCGACTGTCTATGTATTCTGTCTACATGTCTGTCTATCTTTACGTCATTTTAACAATCCTTATGTTGTACACAGAATTTACATACAATTAATTTAATTGTATCACATATTTTTCCTTTAATTAATATACAACGGTCTTGGAGTTTTAAGCGATTGCTTTAAAAAATGTGTTGTTTTATTTAAAAATAAAAATCCGAGTCATTTTTTTTTTCCAGTAAGTTGTTCGCTTTTTTTAATTTAAATGCATTTATGCTGTTGTTCCGATAGTCGTGAGGGTGATAATGGAGAGAACATCATAATGTTTAGACTTACTTACTTAGTCGTTCCCCTTCTTCCGTGAGGTTTAGAGGTTTGGAAGAGAGAGCGCCAGACTATCCAGTCTTCCTCATGGCCTGGTTCCATTCTAGTCCTCGGTCCTTCAAAGATTGTCTAATGTTGTCCTCCCAGAGGACTCTGGGTCGTCCTGGGGGTCTGGATCCCTGGCTCTTTGTTTCCCATGCTTGTCGTGGTAGCCGATCTTCTCCCATTCTGCAGACATGGCCAGACCATCTTAGTTGGGACTGTTCTACTTGGGTCTGCAGGGGATGGGATTTTAGGCCTTGACGTATCGTCTGGTTGCGGACCATGTCTCTTCTTGTTACTTCAACCACCTTTCTCAGATACCTCATTTCTGAGGTTTGGATCTGGCTTTTGTGGGTTGTAGTCATTGCCCATGACTCGCATCCATATGTCAAGACTGGGACATAGGTGGAGCGGTATACAGCCATCTTCGTTTTCTTACCAACCTCTCTCTTGCTGAGGAATCTTCGATTTATGGCCTGAAAAAGTCTCCCAGCTGCTGCTTTTTGAGTGGCCAACTCTTCGTTGATGCCTCCCTATCGGTCTATAATAGCTCCGAGGTATTTAAAGTGGTCGACCTGCTCCAGGACCTGTTCTCCCAACTTAATCTGATGTCTTCTTTCTTCCTCGTGATATCACCATGGATTTTTTTTTTTAGAGTTACACTGAGAAAAAAGCCTGGATTTAAAACGCGGAAGAATAGTACCTGTACATCATATGGGGTGATTTGGTAGATCTCAAGACGAAGTAAAAAAAAAAGGGGGGGTGGGGGGGGGGGAGGGGGGAGGGGGGGCGGGGGGGGGGGGGGGGAGGGAGGGGGGGGGGGGGGGGGGGGGGGGGGCGGAGGGGGGGGGGGGGGGGGGGGGGTGCGGTGGGGGGGGGGGGGGGGGGGGGGGGGGGGGGGGGGGGGGGGGGGGGGGGGGGGGGGGGGGGGGGGGGGGGGGGGGGGGGGGGGGGAAGAGACATAATTTGTAAGCGTAGAAAAAACTTCGAACTAGCCCTCACTTTTTGAGGCAGCCATCACTTTTGTCAAAAAAGGTCGTAATGAGAGACTGTTCACTCTAACATTGAATCTGATTTGTTACCTAACACTGAAGGCATGATTCTATTAAATGTAGGTCTTTAGAGAGCTCAACCTTTCTTAAGTAGATCCCCACAAGTCCTAGGTTGCCTACCGTTGGTCTGGACTGTTTTGTTTCCCCGCAGACAAGTCTGTGTAACGACTGGCAGGAGAAACATTGTGGTTCTACTTCTATCACATTTACGGAAAGTGCTCTTACCTTTGAACTCAGTGGAAGAAATTGCGCTAGGAGTCAAAAAGTATTGTAGTTCTGATTATTGGTATATGTTAATTCATAAAGAAGTTGCACCTTCTCCAACATTACTTCCTTGTTATCTTTCCCTCACCCTTTTTCCTGCTTCTTTTAGTTTTCGTCTTCTTGAAATAAGTAATTTTATTTAATAGGAGAATATTGGGATTTCATTACCAGATTAGCCCCGCGTAGTTCCCGGGGGTCTCCGACGAGACAAGTAAAGAATAGGACTACTGCACGCTCAGGCATGTCGTACAAGGCGACTAATACGATGTTGTGCGTGGGTAGAGCAGCCTCGTCATGTAAAACTAGTTGCCACAGAAACCACTGCTGCAGGAACAGGTGACTACATGATGCATCCTTACTTCCTACAAGCGTACCAGCTACCGTGATAGCTCCATGCTCCATCAGGAGCGCAAAGGAAAATAATGATGATGGTTGCTACATGAGATTTCTGATCATTTGTGAGATCTAGCTTTATGGGGCGCACTGCTGCACGCTGCTGTATACTGTTTTTGTAACAAATAATTTCTTTATGCACACATTTTCATTTTCTTGATTTTCTGATACCATAGTCAGAGAACCAAATTATCTTACTTGCAACAGAGTAAAGTAAAGTTAAAAACTCTAGAATAAAGCAGTTAGAAATTTTTATCGATATCTCACCATTTTTTTTAACCGTCACCCTCCTCTCATACTCACCAGTCGATGCCAAAATTCACTAAAACGTATAATTCCACCTCCAAGTTCACATTTTCTCTTTCACTTGTGTATTAACTTGTCCTTCTTCTTTTTGAAGTTTACTCTCATCCTCATGTCCTGATATAATCTTGTTTTCTCGAAATTGGGCTTCTGTTGTTCTTTTCTTTGACACACAGTTGAGAAACATGTGGTAAATTTGTCGATGAGCACGAAACAGCAGAATCCTTTTCACGGAAATGCTTTGATTTAGGCTTCCATTGAAGCGGAAGCTGAAACTGCCTTGTACACTGATACGTTCTCGATAAATATTACACACAAAAAAAGGTATGTTTTCAGGCATTCGTGAGAAATAAAGAAGTAGAAAAATGTGTTTAATATGTTTTCGATAGTAGTTTCCTTTAGATGTGTGTTGCTAATAACAAAAATGCTTCCCTTGGATTTGGTTGTTGGACACCTGCGTGTCAAGCCCCTCCTTAGTGCCATGGCAAGTGAAATATACAACCCGTCTTGTCGCATTGAGATTTGCGTAACTACTAACATCTTGCCCTGGATATTGTTTGGACTATTTCCAGCCGTTCATTGCATTAACGTTGGTGCAGTTCAAACAGGGTGATACTTAGTGCTTTCATAGTTACCACGTTGGCATTAAACTTTTAAGCCTGCATACACTAACATCATGGCAGCTCTGAAATTTATATTTTCACCTCCATGCATTATCCGTCTTGGATTTTGGACGTACCATAAAAGATATATTTTGTAAGGCAGCCGAGTCAAACACTCTCCACATTCAGCGAGGTTCCATGTGATCTGACTTATTTTTTGTTTGTTTTAAATTACTATCTTTCTTAAAAAGTTTTTTTTAGAATACTATAGGCCTACGACTGTGGATCTAAGGAGACTGCGAAGTCATATTCGCTCCCAGTGAAGCAAAGGGCAAATGTTGCAGTTAACTAATGAATTAAGTCCCCCAAGCCAGCTGTTTCGCTTTCCTCCAGTACACTCCTATAGTTTTTGTTATCCAGAATTTCCCATATGTTATTTGTAACCTTCCTCGTACCCGTTGGTCTGCTATTTGGCTGTGATACCTCATACCGCGCCTCTTATTATCGTGTTACCCAACTCTGTCACAACCAATTCAGTCGTCAAAAGAGAGAGCAGTAAAGAGGATATACACCCCTGTTGGGAGGCCAGTTTGAACTTGTAACCCCTTGCTGTGCCATCCCTGGTGACTGGCATATACGTCATTTACAATATTTATAATTTTCGGCAGAAATTTATAAACAGAAGTTTTC
This sequence comes from Oreohelix idahoensis, assembly GCA_024509875.1. Classification (NCBI taxonomy): domain Eukaryota; kingdom Metazoa; phylum Mollusca; class Gastropoda; order Stylommatophora; family Oreohelicidae; genus Oreohelix; species Oreohelix idahoensis. Next base: position 52,582 of record JAMPIV010018660.1, read on the forward strand.
TTTGTCATTGTGGGTGAAAAACACTGCGGAAGACCGCGTCAAAATAAATATACATGTAAATACAAATGTGAATTTCGGTCTAGTGATTGTTGCATTATTATCCTCAGCATAGTGATTGTTGCATTATTATCCTCATCATAGTGATTGTTGCATTATTATCCTCAGCATAGTGATTGTTGCATTATTATCCTCAGCATAGTGATTGTTGCATTATTATCCTCAGCATAGTGATTGTTGCATTATTATCCTCAGCATTGCGATTGTTGCATTATTATCATCAGTATAGCGATTGTTGCATTACTATCCTCAGCATAGTGATTGTTGCATTATTATCCTCAGCATAGTGATTGTTGCATTATTATCCTCGGCATAGTGATTGTTGCATTATTATCCTCAGCATAGTGATTGTTGCATTATTATCCTCAGCATAGCGATTGTTGCATTATTGTTGCATTATTATCGTCAGCATAGCGACTGTTGCATTATTATCCTCAGCATAGCAATTGTTGCATTATTATCCTCAGCATAGCGATTGTTGCATTATTGTTGCATTATTATCCTCAGCATAACGTCTGTTGCATTATTATCCTCAGCATAGCAGTTGTTGCATTATTATCCTCAGCATAGCAATTGTTGCATTATTATCCTCAGCATAGTGATTGTCAATGTCATCATTTTCCTTTGCGCTCCTTTACGGAGCATGGAGCAACCACTATAGCTGGTCACCTTGCAAGCCTGCTCAAAGCATTCACATGCTCCTACAGCAGTGGTTTCTGTGGCAGGTTTACACGATGAGTATGCCAGCCCTGTGAAACACTTCTTATTAGTCGCCTTGTAAAGCATACCTGAGGGCGCAGTAGTCCTTTTTTTTTTTGGTCTCTTCATAGACCCCTAAGGAAGTACACGGAGTTAGCTGAAATAAAAATATATATATAATCTTTCTTCTCCTCAACTGGGTCGGTTTTATTTTGATAATTTGACTAATAGTCTCAGTTTTGTTTTTTTAAATTAACATTAATCAGCTGAAGTGTTCCTCCTTGTATTAAAATATTTGTTTATTTCATTTGTCGCAATTCATTTACTACAAGAAAAAATAATTTAACCAATGAAAAGCTGGAACGGCTGACGTTTCGGACGAAAGTGGGAATATAACGGGTTTTTTAAGTTCTCCTTCGATCTGTCCGGGCTGGGAGTCTCTTCTGGCAAAGAGTGCTACCGTCAACTATATCCATGGACCACTTAGTTGCCTCTAACTCCGCTTCCCCACCGTCTCAAGGTGACGGATAACATAGGTAGGATCGGTTCGTATTACAATGTAACATTTGATAACGACTGGCTGTTGATATGGCATGAAGCATTTCCCAATCTCTTCTAACAAGAATGTTATGCATGAAAAAAAAAAAAGACACCACCTCGGCAAGAGCATGTGACTGTTTGATGCAGTCTTCCTGTAAGGGGACCAGTTGTAATTGTGGTCCCATGCGGAAACAACGCAAAGGAAAATGATCGTGATGAAAGACTTTTCTTGTTAGAACTGGTCATTAATAGAGAAAGATCCATGCGTTGTGATATAATAACTGTCTTTGTTGGGGGGTGGGGGGGGGGGGGGGGGGGAAGAAGGGGGGGGGGGGGGGGGGGGGGAAGACAAACTTATGAGAATTCTGAAACTGATGTTGGTAAGCAAAGAAGAAAGCTTCTTACTGAGCAAGTCATAGAAGAAAATCAAGCCGGGTTGTGAATGAGACTAGCAGTCCCAGTATACCGACTAACAAAATAACTTACAGAAACTGCCATTGCAAAAGCGTTTGACCTGCTATGTAGAGGGCACCCTGCAACTTCTGGGATAAAGACGAGGGGTGCGGTCAGGGAGGAAAGACACGTCGACAGATGAAACTTTGCTGCTGGAAATTAAGCAACTATTGAAAATGACTAAGACCTTCCAAGGACACGCTAAGCGATTAAAAATCTTCGTCGATTCTACGAGTAGTACCCAGTTTAATGCATTTTCTCATGTGTCCTACTTAGCTGTCACTTACTTTCCTTTCCCTGACGTGGTCTTTGTGATCGCTACGTTGGCTATTTTCTGTATCTTTTGTCCTAGTAAGGCGAATCACCTTTTTCGATTTTTTTTTTCCATATCCATTCACCCTGTTATCTAACAGTTGCTCGCGATCGACTCGTTGCCGACCCATGAATTCTTTCTTCTTCTTCTGCGTTCGTCCTGAAAAGGACGTTGGTTGCGTTGTGTCGCCGTTTACAGCAAAGCTGCGATATCTGCGCATTTCGGCCCGACACATCCGACTTTATCACGGCATTTTTTAGGACCGGGTTTGCCTTCCCACTTTGATCCCTACTTTTTCAGCCAGACTGCAGTGATGCAACCTGTTTCCAGGACCACCACGGAGGTGGAGTAGAGTCTTGGTCAGCTCTGGTTCGCTGACCCTGACGCAAACAGTCAGCTATGGGTCGCTGACTGCATTCCACTTTTGACGCGTCTTAGGTCCCGACCCATGAATTAGAAAGAGGTGATCAAGACCAAAGGTGAAAGGAGACAAGTCGATAATTAATACCCCATCAAGGCCAGCTCCTTGACGTGGAGATGGGGCTCAAGTACAGCCATCAGCGGCTGAAAAACCAAGACTGGCCAGGCCCTCCTAGACTCGAGCAAGACCACAGTCTGCCCTAGCAAGTCAAGGTGCTGAAGACGGAGGCAACCAGCCAAGAGGCGCACCACAGCAATCAGGATGCCACGCATTAGCGCTATGGGAAGTATGCCTATATCTGCAAAACGTTATGGCACTCGCCCTGTGACGGACACCCAGGCAGGCGCAGTGCCGGGCCCTCTGCCTCGGAAGGGCCCAACCCCTACTACTGGGGGTCCTTCTCAATTGCCCCGGGGAGCCAGGAGGCATGAGAATAGAGCTACTGGCCAAGCAAAGAAAAGACCATTTAAAATAATGCACTGGAATGCTGAAGGCGTCAATAGTAAAAAAGACGGCTACAGCAAAAAATTAGAGCTCGAAAATATCTTGAATGAAGAGCAAGTAAATGTATGTTGCTTGCAAGAAACCCACCTCAACAAAGACATAGCCTTCAAAATCAGAGGCTACCAGTGCTACCGATCTGACCGAATAGACAGGCGAAAAGGTGGAATACTGACACTCGTGAGGAATAACATCAGTGCATGTCAGCTTGAAACATATATGGAGGGGGCGGAATACCAGATGCTTCATCTCAGGACAGAAAGTTCAGAATTCCACCTGCTCAACTACTACTGTCCGAGCGACCGCCCACTGGCACTAGATACAATCCCAGCAAAAGAAAGACTGATTGTATGCGGAGACTTCAACAGCCACTCACAGAGCTGGGGCTATGATCACATGGACAGGAGAGGTGAGGAGCTTGAAAACTGGCAGGATGACAATGGGCTTATCCTGATTAACCAGCCAATCGACCCACCAACCTTCTACTCGAGATCATGGCACACCACCTCTACACCAGACCTGGCATTCCACTCACCCAGCTTGGAGTGGAACACCACACGCGTTGTAGGGAAACAACTTGGAGGCAGCGACCACCGGCCAGTCTTCCTAATTGTGGAAAATGAACTTGTCAAGGAGAGCAGCACTCTCTCTAGGTGGAACTACAAGAAGGCAGACTGGACAATGTACCAGCACCGTACTAGTATACTGGCTAGAGATCTGACTGTAGACAAAGACATCAATAAGCTAGTCGATGAATTCAGCAGATGCATATTACAGGCTGCTCGTGAAACAATACCTAGAGGGGCTCGTAAGCACTACAAACCATATTGGAATAGTGAACTAGAGCAGCTGCACAACGACGTGGAAACATCTCGAAAGCAGGCAGAGACCAGTCCATGCCAAGAACACCACAATAACTACCAGCAAGCTAAGGCCAAATTTCAAAGGGCCAAGTTGCAGGCCAGGCGAAGAAGCTGGAAGGAGAAAACAGAGTCCTTGAACTTTGAAAGAGATACGAGGAAACTGTGGAAGCTGGTAAAGCAACTGAACGATGAAGGTACAGAGAGAAACTCAAGGATTGCTCTGTACAAAGATGGAAACATCCTCATGGGAAAACAGGCAGCTGATCACTTTGCAGACTCCTTTGCTAAAGACAACAACATCGAAGTTAGCCCAGAGAAGCAACAGGAGACTCGTGAGAAACAACACGCAGGACGAGATGGAACCATACCTGAAGTTATGGAGGCACCAATCACATTCAGAGAACTGGAGCTTGCAATATCCAAATTGAAAATGAGAAAGTCGCCAGGAGTTGATGGAGTGTCCAATGAAATGATTAAGAACTTGGGAACCGCAGCAAAAACAAAGCTGCTGCAGATCTTCAATATCTGTTGGAACTCAGGCAGAGTTCCACAGACCTGGAGGGAAGCAATCATGATACCACTCCTAAAACCAGGAAAAGACAGTTCCACTGCCTCCAGCTACAGACCAATCAGCCTTACAAGCTGCCTCTGCAAAACAATGGAACGTATCATCAACCTCAGGCTACAGTGGTACCTTGAAAGTGAAAACCTTCTTGTACCACAGCAGGCGGGCTTTAGGCAGTGTTATTCCACCGAAGATCAGGCAACTTACCTTTCCCAAGAGATTGAGGATGCGTTCCAAGATAAGAAACTGGTACTAGCAGCATGGATAGATCTAAGAAAAGCATTTGACAAGGTTTGGAAAGAAGGGCTTCTGAAGAAACTGAGAAATTGTAGAGTGAATGGTAAGATGTACAAATGGGTGAAAGCATACTTGCATAACAGAAGAGCCCGAGTACAACTAGATGGCCTCAAGAGTAAGAAAATTCTACTGCGTCATGGCGTCCCTCAGGGAGGGGTTCTGTCCCCCACACTTTTCCTAGTCTACATCAATGACCTGGTTGCTGAACTACCACATGGAATGAAAGTGGCAATGTACGCTGATGACCTGGTAATATGGTGCACAGATGAGCATGCAACAGTGGCCACCAAACTGCTACAAAGAGCTATAGATGCCTTAACCTCATGGGCAAATAGATGGTGTGTCAGCATCAACACAGACAAGTGCAGCACTACGCTCTTCACCCTCTCTCCCAAACAAAAAGCTGGTGTCATCAAGATAAACAAAGAGCTCCTGAGAGAAGATAAACAACCCACCTATCTCGGAGTTACATTCGATGATAGGCTGACATGGAAGCAGCACATCAACAAGGCAGCAACAAAGGCCAGGAGGAAGCTAGCCATCCTGAGAAAACTAAGTGGAACCACATGGGGAGCCAGCGGGAAAATACTTAGTAAAGTTTACCAGCAGGGCATACGACCACACCTGGAATATGGGTCAGCTGCGTGGTGTCCAGCATCAAACACCACATTACAAGAGCTAGATAAGGTGCAAAACCAGGCGCTTAGGGTCATCACGGGGGCAATGAAATCAACGCCTATAGTGGAGATGGAGAAAATGGGGAGGATACAAGCACTGAGAGAACGCAGAGACACGAAAGTGCTAACACAGGCAGAAAAGTTCCTCTGTATGCCGAGCCATCCAATGAAGGACAGATTCCAAAACCTAGCAATGGGGCGACTGAAAAGAAGCAGCTTTATCCACCAGGCCAAACGATTTCGTAGACAAACCTCAGACCTGCCTGAAGTTAACAGCCCTCTAAAGTCTGTGCCAGAACAAACCCCTTGGAGAGAGAGGAGCATGGACTACCAGTACACATCCACACAAAAGTGAAAGGAATATTCGACAGGGATGAACAGAACAGCGTGCAACGTAGGACAGTCACTCTCAGTTTCCTGGATGATAAATACCCACAGGACCTCTGGGTCCGAGTATACACGGATGGGTCAGCACAGAATGCAGTAAAGAATGGAGGAGCAGGAGTGTACATAGAATACCCAAACAACACTAGGGATACGGTCAGAGTACCAACGGGGAAATTCTGTAACAACTATGATGCAGAAGTCCAGGCAATCAAGGTGGCAACTGAGAAACTACTGAACACCAATCTCGGTCCACAGCCTGTAGTATTCCTGACAGATGCAAGATCAGCACTCCAAGCACTTCAGTCCAGAAAATTGCCAGTTATACAGGCCCTACTTTCTGAACTGTGCAACCAGCGCAGGGTCGCCATGCAGTGGATACCGTCTCATTGTGGAATACCAGGAAACGAGAGAGCAGACAGACTGGCTAAAGAAGGTGCTGCAGACGAACAACCGGATGTACCAGTAACGTACCATCAGAAGAAAAAGATGATCAAATCTATCAGGAAGCCACCAACATCAACGCAGGATGACTACCAAGCTATGAACAGATCAGAACAAATAGTCATTCTGCGCCTCAGAACAGGACACAACCGCCTCCGCAGCCACATGTATACAAAATTCAAGATTGGCAATTCAGCCATGTGTACATGTGGACAGGCACCCCAGACAGCGGAGCACGTACTGCAAGATTGCCCCGAATATGATATATTGAGGCAAACCCACTGGCCCAGAGAAACAACACTGGAAGCAAAACTATATGGACCCCTGTATGAACTACAAAAGACAGTGAAGTTTATACAAGAAACAACATTGCAGATATAGACAATATATTTCAAGCGAACGAAAGAAGAAGAAGAAGAAGATAATTAATAATTAACTTTAGCTCAAGAACACTGTGATATTTCTATTCATATTCGTCAACCCTATCTCATTTACGTACCACAGCAGCGATATTTCTGTGTCTGTAATCTCGTTTTTCTTCTGTGCCCCAATGAAGAGATGGACAGAATATTTTGAGGAACATCTCAATAGACCAGCTCCAGCTAATCCCCCAGATATCCAGCCAGCAGAAGAGGAGCTACAAATCAGCTGTGAACGACCAAGTAGAGAATAAATAAAGAAAGCCATAAAGCTTCTGAAAGATGGAAAAGCAGCTGGTCCAGATGGCATTCCAGCAGAGGCTATCAAAACAGATATTGATACCTCTACAGAGATATTATACAAACTACTTGGCAAAGTCTGGGAGAGAGAGGAAATACCATCAGAATGGACGGAAGGTTATCTGGTCAAGTTGCCTAAGAAGGGAAATTTACAAGAGTGCACAAATTATAGAGGAATAATGTTACTATCAGTGCCAGGAAAAGTATTAAACAGAATCACCATTGAGAGATTAAAAGAGTCCATAGAAAAGCAACTGAGAGATGAACAAGCAGGTTTTCGACAAAGCGGATCATGTACAGACCATATAGCCACATTGAGAATAATAGTTGAACAAAGTCTGGAATTGAAATCACCGCTATACATCGGATTCGTGGACTATGAAAAGGTATTTGACAGTGTAGACAGAGAATTACTTTGGAAATTGATGAGGCATTATGGAGTTCCCATGATGATCATTAACTTAATAAGGAAGACCTATGAAGACATGACATTTAGAGTTCTTCATGAAGGACAACTTACAGAACCGTTTAGGATTAGAACGGGAGTGAGACAGGGATGCCTCTTGTCTCCATTTCTTTTCTTACTAGCAATAGATTGGGTTATGAAAACATCGACATCACACAACGGAAGTGGAATCTGACTAAGCAGCTTGATGATCTGGATTTTGCAGATGACTTGGCTCTTCTGTCCCATAACCATAATCAGATGCAAGAGAAAATGAAAATTCTCGATGAAAGGTCACAACAAGTGGGCCTGAAAATACACAGGGAAAAGACAAAAATATGAGAATAAATGCAAGAAATGATAAAAAGGTTAAATCTGAAGAAACACCACTAAAGGATGTAGAATCGTACACATATCTTGATAGTAATATAGACAAAGTTGGAGGGACAGACAATGATATCAAAATAAGAATACAAAAAGCAAGAGGAGCTTTTTGTTGCAGACTTTCTTTTATGGGCTAAATTCGTAGGATATAATGTACTTCTTCTGTCTTTCGCTGACTATTATATTCTGCTGCAACAGTGGGTTCACTTTGAGTTTCAGACATATTAGTGTGAACGTTTAGTTAATAAACTTCATTTCTTATTTAATATTTCGTTGTGTTTTATTATCTCTTTTAATTCTCATTAGTATGGCAGAGTTTTACATATTGACCAACACGCTGAGGGTCAACGGTCAAATCAACACAACAGTCTGAATTGTAACTTTATAAACTTCGTCATCGAATAAGTCTCGTGTGGACGACTTCACATATATTTTAATGGATCCAATAATGATACAGTATGATTTTCTCAATTAACATATTTCCCACATTGAAAGAAACTGGATACATCACAGTTTGTAGTTTATCGTGCACAAGACACTGTGCGTTCATTTTTAACTGTCATAATGATTATTCATTATCCTTATCCGTACTTGGCACATTACTATATTTAAGCAGCGTCAATGCATCTCTGCTAATTATTCCATTATTGCTTAGGATCAATGCCTAACATTCACGTCAGAACTTTGTCTGTATAATATTCTCAATTTGGCATCACAAGCCAGTCTACACTTGCTATGTCGCTTTCATTAGCGTTATACATTAACTTCGCGTTCGTAATTCTCGAATATCGCGTATGGGACCCAAGACGCATCAAAAGTGAGGAATGCAGTAAGCGACCCATAACTTGACTGCCTGCGTCAGGGTCATCGAACCAGAGCTGACCAAGACCCTACTCCACCTCCACGTGGTGGTCCTGGAAACAGGCTGCATCACTGCAGTCTGGCTGGGGAGTAGAGATCAAAGAGGGAAGGCAAACCCGGTCCCAAAAAATGCCGTGCGGAAGTCGGATGTGTCGGCCGAAAGGCGCAAATACCGCAGCTTTGCTGTAAACGGACACAACGCAACCAACGCCCTTTTCAGGACGAACGAGGAAGAAGGAAGAAGAAGAATATCGCGTATATAAATCCTTTGCGTTTTATCCCTAACGCTTTACACAATTATGGACTCACCGGTCCTTATACACATATTATTATATCAGCTTTAAAAGCCCACACATCGACGGTTATATACATTGGCTAGTGGCTCTGCCACATAATTCTAAAACACTGCCATATGCCCGAAGGCTACACTAAGACTGTTCTTGTTACTGGGCTTCATGCGTCATCCAACGCTTTACGCGTACCCATTGAAGTCTAACTAGCTGAGGTGTTGCAGGGTGCGACCATCCAAATCAAGATAAAACCAAAATGCTCGCAAACCATGCAACAATCCTCAACACTTTCATTGCATTGGGAAACATATGGAGAACAAGAGAAATCAAGTCCAACACGAAAATAAGAATCTTTAACTCAAATGTCAAGTCAGTCCTGTTGTATAGATCTGAGACATAAGAGAGCAACAAAAACAACAACCAAAAAGCTAGACTTTTATAAACGAGTGCTTGCGTAGAATAGAAGGACTGAAATGGTATGACAAAGTCACAAATGTGGAATTGATAACAAGAACCAGACAAGTGCCAGTGGAACAAGAGTTGAGAAGAAGACGCTGGCGATGGATAGGACACACATTGAGGAAACCTGTTGATAGAATTACAAGGCAGTCCTTGTTCTGGAATCCACAGGGAAAGAGAGGCAGAGGTAGACCAAAAAAACACAAAGAGAAGAGAACTGGATACAGAGGTGAGAAGGATGAGGAAAACATGGACAGAACTTGAGCGGATGGCACAGGACAGGAAGACTTGGCATGTGTTTTTTTGAAGGCCTATGCTCCTCTGGGAGCTAAAGGGTATTGATTTATAACATCATAAAGTTAACTAACACCACTTGCTCTAACTTTCTTCAGACTCACCGGACCAGAGATAATATTCTCTGTTCTTTGTCCATCTCCCTATGTGGGCGCACTAATTTTGTGTTAATTAAAGTGTAATGATGTGAGTCTGCTACAGTCTGTAAACTGTTCCAAATTGCCTCGTTCCACGGGGATTTCGAAAAATGCGAAATAAAATTACTTGAAAGTTAGAGCGCAGTGAACGAATGACATAACAGTGCATGTTTGACACTGTATAGCCTCATCACGAACTTGGTTTTATGCAGTCTTTCATGGCGATTATGGGTGTTTCTTTTGATTATTTCACGGCGGAACTTTCTGTCAGTTTGTTTTTTAATGTTGAGGTTGCCAGCCCTGTGCACAACCTCATATTAGTAGCCATGTATGACATGCCTGAGGGTGCTTTAATCCTCTGCTTTCTTTACCTCTTCGGGAACTATACGGGGTATAGCTGTAGTCACGCGTTGCTAACTGTAATTTCACCAGTTCATCAATGAGTATTCACCAGTAACCATAAAAGGATGGTGGGAGATAAAAGGGGGGGGGGGAGGGGTGGAGAAAAAGGGAAATCGTAGAAAAAAAGAAGAGTTTAAGAGAGGGCGCGAAAAGGAGCGGGGAAATAGGGGAATGAAGTCAATTGATAATTAAAAATGGTTTACAGTATATTGTTATGAGTTTGTACTCCAGACAGAGAAGATAAGAATAACAAGATTCACGAGTAATTGTCGTGATTTAGTATGTCTCACAACACGGTCTTTTGTATACTTAGGAGAAACTCTGACCATCATCATCATCAGTTGCCATCTCCACAACGGAGGTTGGCTGTAATGGATCTCCAACGTCTTCTGTCTCTTGTCTTGGTGGTACACTCTGACAGACTCTTTCCCGTCCATCTCTTGATGTTATCTTCCCACTTATAGCGCTGTCTTCCCCTTGCACGTTTACCTTCAACTCTCCCTTCTGTTATGGTCTTCTGCAAGGTGTTATGCCTTTTTATGTGGCCAAAGTATTTTAGCTGCCGAACTTTGACCTCTCTCATTAGTTCTCTTTTCATACCTAGATTTTCTAGGACCTCCTTATTTGTTTTCATCTCTTTCCATGAGATACGCCCCATTCTTCTATATATCCACATTTCAAGAGCCTCAATTCTTTCTTCCAAATGCTTATTCATCGTCCATGTTTCTGCACCATACAGAAATGCAGAATATATATAACACTTTATGATTCTCAGTTTTAATTTATGAGATAACTGTTTGGATGTCAGTATATGTTTCATGTTGTTGAATGTAGCTTTGGCCATTCCTATTCTCTTCTTGATTTCTGTTTCACATCTGCCATCTTCTGTTATTATATGACCAAGATATACGTAGCTCTTGACTTGTTCCAGGATTTTCCCATTTACGCTTATCTTTAATGTGGGTTTATCGTCTGTTTTGCTAATTATCATAGTTTTAGTTTTCTCAATATTAATGTCGAGTCCATATTCATGACTTATACTGTTCACTTGCTTCACTAGTTCTTGTAACTCCTGTTCGCTTTCAGCTAACAACACGGTATCATCTGCATATCTAAGGTTGTTTATTGATCTTCCACTGATGTTCAGTCCTGGTATTTCCTGTATCTGTTTGAAAATTTTTTCGGTGTATAAATTAAATAGGCAGGGGGACAGCACACAACCTTGTCTGACACCTCTTTTTATGTCTATGTATGGTGAATAATTCCTTCCCGATCTTACTGTGGCAGTTTGCTCCCAATAAAGGTTACTGAGTATTCTTATATCTTTTCCATCAATACCTATGTCTTTGAGGCATTCAATTATTTTCTCATGATGGATTCTGTCAAAAGCCTTCTTATAGTCAATGAAGCACATATACATACTTTTTTGGACCTCTGTATATTTTTCTGCTAATCTTCTTAGGCAAAATATTGCCTCTCTTGTTCCACTGTTCCGTCTAAAACCAAACTGTTCTTCTTGGATTTCGCTGTCTACTTTACTTTTTATTCTTTCCTGTATGATTTTGAGCAGTATCTTAATTGCATGACTCATCAGGCTGATTGTTCTGAAGTCTGAACATTCTGTTGCATTTGGTTTTTTGGGCAATGTTATAAAAACTGATGTCTTCATGTCGTGTGGTAAATATCCTGTATTGTATATATCATTGCATATTTCTGTGATTGTATCTATACCAAAGCTCTCCAGAGCTTCTATCATTTCAATGTTTATGTTATCCATGCCTGCTGATCTTCCTTTTTGTATCATATGAATGGCATTCTCTACTTCATTAGAATCTGGTGATGGTTTTTTACCTCTGTTGTCCTCGAATATGTTAAGAACTCTCTGATACACTAGCCACTAGATGATATTGAGTCTTATCTAAGTAGGTACGAGAGATTAGCCACTAACTATGGCCTAGAGAAAGAGAATTGGAGCCTTAAGTTATCACAAGGGCTGAGAGGAGCTTCTTATGAAGTTTTTGTAAAACTTGGAAGAGAGGAACAAGAAGATTATGAAATCTTGAAGCAGGCATTGCTGGTTCGCTATGAAAAGAACTCATAATTTTATAGGAAGAAATTCAGAACTGCTAAGCTACTTTCTGGAGAAACCTACCACCAATTCTCTGTCAGATTAGAAACCTACTTGGAGAAGTGGACTTCTCTGGGAAAATGTCAAGACCTAAAAGAAATGGTCATGATGGAACAAGTGAGAGAGTCCATGCCTCCAGACATGAGAAAATTTCTTATGGAACAAGGTGCAGAGAGGTTGGGGGAGATTTTAAAAGTTGCTGAGAGATATCAGGCAGCTCAGAAAGAAATAGGAATTAGGAAGAAGCAAGGAGAAAGTGGTAGGCAAACCCCAGACCAAGAGGAGTTTGATAATAGGGACCAACACCAACAACCACACCGATACAAACAAGACTATGACAAACCTAGATTTGATCATAGAAACAGGAACCCTCAGGTACAAGATAAGAAACCCTACAGACAGGGAGATAAGTGGTGTAAGATTTGTAAAATGAACAACCACAATACTATGGAATGTGCTAGGAAAGTCCCTCCAAATCACGCTGCATGTACGATAACAGTGGACAAGGGACGGAAGGAACCGACAGTCAGTTCGGTAGATCTCCATCACCCCCCCCTAATCTGTGAAGAGGTAACTTGTAATGGTACCACTATCAAGTGCCTTTATGATACAAGATTGGATTTTGACTCAGTCGTGAGTTCTACCCTGGTGCACCCAGATCAATATACCACAGAAACGGTGGAAATGCAAGGAGCAACCAAGGATATAGCAACCATGACACTTCCCATAGCCAGAATAAATGTCAAAACTCGTTATGTGGAAGGAGGGATTAGAGCAGCAGTGATAAAGGAACCAATCTACCCTCTGATATTGGGGTGTAGATATGTATTTTTGGGAAATCCAAAACGACCTGTGATCATGGCAACTTTCCAGACCAGGTCAAGCCATACGAAGGAGGAGGGAATACCGTTGAATATTCATCCTAGAAAGATGAAAAAGGCTCAAGCTGAAGATAGCACATTAAAACCTTGCTTTGGCAAATTGCCAAAAAGCCATAACACCCCTAAGAAAGGACAGTTTTATTTGAATGATGGATTGCTCTACAGAAAAGCTGGAGCAGGACAGAATGGATATGGACAATTAGTACTGCCATTATGCTATAGGGACAAAGCTATGGAACTAGCACATGTTGCATTAGAAGGTGGACGTGGAAAAATTGGTACCACCTGCCAAAGAGCATGTGTGAATTACTATTGGCCAGGTATTGCTGAAAACATATTTAAGTATGTGACCACCTGTTAACAATGCAGCAAGGTGAAAACCCCAAGTTGAGAAACTCATCAGGACCTAGAAATGCATTGCGGCGGACGTAGGCCTGAAAATAAAAATGAACAGGTAGACGTCGTAGATAGGACAGCACCTTCTCACAAACAGTCTTCCAATAAACCAGTTACCATGGCAACTCTCCGTCTCGTACCGAGAGAGGAAACAACCCATCCCGCGCCGACACAGTGTTGCTCTAAATTCGTGGAACTTGCTAAAAATAGAAGAGTGGTTAGTCAACACACTTTGAAAACGAAACTGAGGGGTAACCCCATAAAAAATTGGGAGTGGGAGACTGGGCAATTGGCCTAATGCTCAGCCCACATCATTATACGGCTATTAAATTAGCATTAGAAAGGACACCGGCAACAGTGGTAGTTGATCGGCCCATATACACAGTCCAGTGGAAGTATTGTACGGACATGGATTGAGATTATATTATATAGCAATGCCACAGGGAGAATTGATTTCTTGGTGCAGGAAATTCATTTCCCCATATGAATTATATATTATAGTGTCAGTGAGGTTAAGCTGAGAAAACCCCTGGTGAATATAGGCTCTGCCTGGATTTGGGAAAATAATTTCAGTAACAGAGTCACTAGTGAATCTAGATAAGGACATTACCAGATTCCCGTCAAGCCTGAGCTCAGACCATTGCTGGCTGTTCACACTTCGGAGGGGCACTATGAGTTCCATATGTTGCTTTTTGGGTTGAAGAATGCTCCGAGTGTTTTATCCAGGATGATGAGGAAATTACTAGATCCCTTACACAACTCAGCTATCACCAGTTTTATGGATGATATCCTCATAACTATGAAACTTTTGAGAAACATTTAAAACCTCTGGACATGTCATGGAACAGACTCAGAGAAGAGTTATGGTGAACATTAATTGATAACCAGCAATTAGACAGACAGCAGCACCTTTACTGTTTATTAACACAACATGCGGTATTATCCCTGGATCTCAAAATGTTGAGGAAAATTTCTTGAGTAGTGCCTACTTGAAGTCACCCACCTGCAGGAAACCAGGAGAGAAGGAAGGAAGAGTGAACCCCATATTGGGAGAATGCCGTGATTGTAAATCCAGACAGGACAGCTCCACAAGGTGGTTCACGCTTTTAAATGTGGCAGCTCTGTCGTGATTTAGTCTGTCTCACAACACGGTCTTCTGTATACTTAGGAGAAACTCCGACCATACCGCACGCCATATGTTAAGAACTCTCTGATACACTAGCCAATTAAAACGCGTCCTTCTTGGCGTGTGATATGAAACGTACTATGCTTGAACATAAAGGGCCCATTTTGTGTAACCGATGGTATAATGCCATTTAATTTTGGAAAGAATAAAGAAGTATCACCGGGAAGGATTATATAATGCAACAACGGGAATGTTACGTTAGAGGTAGGTGTAAATACTTTCTCAAATAGTATTTTAGTAAGATAGAATTATCGAGTGAAAGGGCTTCGTTACATCAGGTTAGTCCCAATTTAGCTAGTTAAAGCATGCATATATTAAAATACTTTTTGCAAACTAACCAATTAGTAGATAGATCAATACAGAATAATTCACAGTATAATTCAAGCTTTAGATGACCAAGATCGCCCCATAAATAAGAAAGACACTTGAAATACTAGTTTTTACTAATTGAACAGAAGGCAAAATTATGCCTCATTTTGAGATTTTTAACTCCCCTTTTGCCCCATGCCATCCGAGACGGAGGATGCGGTAGTATATAAGACCTTGCCGTTGGCTAAATTGAGGCCACAAAATAAAAAAAAAACACAGCTGAACAGAAGAAGCGGTAAAAGTGTAAACGTCTTGTACCTTTGCCATCCGCATCTGTAGAGCAGACATTAGATGCCATTAACAGCTTGTGTGTATTGCCTGAGGGTAAGAATGAATAAATAAATAAATAAATAAATATATATATATATATATATATATATATATATATATATATATATATATATATATATATATATATATATATATATATATATATATATATATATATATATATATATATGTATGTATGTATATATATATATATTTTTTGGTGTGATTAATCCACTTGTGTGTTAGGAAGTGTGTGATAAGAAAATTACTGGTCGAGTGTACTGCAGGCTGAAATACAAGCATGTGTAATCTTTTAGCGGCAAAAGCCAGCCTTGTGAAATGTATAGAATAATTGAGAATGATGACCAAAGTACGACTGAAAGTTTGATAAAGTATTTAAAGGAGTATTTATTAAAGGAACGACACACTTATCCGGAACATAAGGAAGGATGACAGAAATTGTTGTAATGAATCGATCAAGGTATTACTTAGTATTTTATACTAGACCAAATCATTGTATGAAGGCAGATCATGGACAAAGGGATCTAACTTAGGATGTATAAGGAAATTGTAGTCACAGGGAACTGGCTGTGAGTGATAGTGAGGTAAATTGTCCTGTGCATATGTTAGCACAATGTCTGACACTGTTTGTTATGTCCATTGTATGTGAGGACAGAATAATGCTGGACCATACAGGGATTGTGATTATTTGTATTCCAGGTTTTATCCTGCAAACTACCAGAAGTATATGAATCATCTATCTCTGTTGGACTCTGAGGTGCGAGTGCTCTTGAAGTCATTGGAGCCAGTTACACAGCTTCCACTGCCTGGCAATTCACAGACGTGTTAGTCCATGGCGGGAGTGTGATTGATTTCTACAATACAAGTTAAGTGACAACACAAAGCCACTGGTCAGCCTATTCATCATATACCACTAGAAAATAAAATATAAAGTAATAAAAACACAGTGAAGGATGATTACTTATGGACAGAATATATCTATTATTACCTTCACAGTTCAACATTAGTGACAAACCATATTGAATTATAATATTAATCTGTGTAGAAACATAGAAACTTAAGTACAGGATTCTTTTTGATAATTAAATTTTCTATGTTTATTTATTTTATGTTGTAAATACATTTGAGTTTCTTCTAACTTACCTATCCGAAAAGAGAAACGGTATAGGTTAAATAAATTGTAAATATGTACCATCAGACTTGCTGAAATTATTTAAACTGAGTTTCCAAGTTTTGTTGATACATATTATATATAGATAGACCATAATTAGTACCCCTAGAATAATTAGCTATAATAAATAATAAACCATAATAATATTAATAAGACTAATAATATCAAGGGAGGATTCTTGAGAGGGAGCCCATAGACATTCAGGAACAAACACTATCATCATACCTGGAGGTTAATACAGCTCGATCCTACCTTTGATGTCGATACACCCTTATTCTTTTCAGAAAAGGGGGTATTTCTTGTAAGACCAGTCTCTTATCTGGCACTATCCTGGTATCAACTGATACATCTTTTGTCCAGGATACCTTATACTGTACATAACATCAACCCTCTCGTGACATTAATGCAAGTCTGTTGTCTTGCACCGCTTCATAAGACATAATACTGCAGAAAAAAGCAGTCTGAGGCACTGTGGCAGTGGCGGTTTTAAGAATAGGAAACATAGGCTTTTGCCTCGTGCCTCGAGTTTTTATTGGCTTTGCGCACAAATATATGTTTGTCGATACAACAGGAAATGATCTGAAAGGACCTCGCGAGGTCACGCTTGCCTAGGACTTAAAACCACCATCATCAGTGTTTCTCACCACCCGTGTGTTAACGGGGCCCGAAAGGGGAGCAAAGAATAGAAACACTGTTTCTTGCCATGCATATCGTAGAAAGCGACTAAGGAGGGTTGGGCATGGGGCTGGTTACCCCATCCTGTAAAAAATTCAAACCACAAACAACTTCAACAAACATGGACAAGTCAATTAAGGAAAATAAAACAGCCACCCAAGACAGGGGAAGGTCCTCTCGCAGGGAGGCATATGATGCAACACAGAGAAAGCGGAAAGGAGTCTGTGTTACTGACTAACCTTCTTTCTTCTAGGGGAATATCCAGATTTGGCACCTGGAATGTTCGGACATTAAACGAACAAGGGAAAGTGGCACAAGTAGCAGCAGAAATGAGGGAATATAAAATCGAGGTTCTGGGAATGTGTGAAACAAAGTGGAAGGGGGTAGACAAGAAGAAACTCATCACAGGTGAATTGGTGCTGTCCTCAGGACATGAAGACGAAAGTTCACACCACAGTGAAGGGGTAGCTCTTATGTTATCTAAAGAAGAACAGAAAGCACTCATTGAATGGGAAACTGTTGGACCCAGAATAATAACAACTACTTTTAAAACAGCTAAAAAGAAAATAAATGTAAATGTCATCCAATGTTATGCACCAATTAATGACAGAGAAGAGTCTGTGAAAGAAGCATTTTATACTAGACTACAGGAAATTATGGAAAAAGTAAAAAGAAGAGACATCACAATTCGTGCTCTTACGTTTGCTTTCATACATGTAATAACTGAATCAACTATGTTTGTTTAGTTTTAAAACAACATGTAACAAATTTTGTAGTGAATTAGTCTTTAACCGGTTAAAATAAATATGGAAAGATTGGTGAAATTTTAGATGAAAGCGTCTTCATAGACACTTAATAGGGGAGTGATAAAAGTCCGTTTTGCTGATGCCTGTTAATCAGGACTTAACTGATCTATGTGAGTCCTGTCGCCGTGGTTTCCTCACTTCTTTTTGGTGATGAGTGCACTTCTTCACATAACTCGTCCAATGCAGGCGGTCCGTGTTGATGCTCTTCTCTCACACTAGCGGCGTAGTAACGTTAGTACTTAAAACCGTCTGACAGCTTGTAACCACGAACTTTTTAAAGACAAAATAGAAAGACAAATGCCTCTGCTAAGTACATTTGTGGCCTGCAAGTTCACGGGCGCATCGTCTCGCTGTCCATCCACCCTTGTTAATCTCTCAGAGTAATTAAATTCTTGAGTATACACAGCGTAACTCAGGAATGATGAATAGAAATCAATCTTCTTCTGGGTATTAACTCGGAAAATATGTGCTTGGACAGCGCGAACAATGATTTGTGCCTGAACTAATTTTAACAAGTTACATATATCTCACACAATGATACTATACACTTCAAGCACATGATGATATATTCATCACTCATTACTGCTCCAGTCGGAGTCTGGGGTCACCTCTGCTGTCGGTTTCCCGCACGACTAGCCAGAAACAATCACCAGCGCTTGCTGTAGTCGTTCATGAGTAAACTATTTTCATATGTTGATGTTGCCAGAAGCAAGAAACATGTCAAATTCACATTTGTAAAATAAATGTTACACTTACCGCAAAAATTTGAGAATCTACAATCTCCTCGCACAGGTTAGAATGGACACGAGAAATTTAGGTTATATGCTCTCGAATCACTTGGCCTGAGAAATTCCTCTTATGACGGGTGTTCTGTGAATCACTTGGTCTGGTAATATTCTCTTATGACGGGTGATCCAAATCCTAGGTTTCCAGTCTTGCCATTTAAATTCCTGGTCCCTTACGTTTCCAGTCTTGTATTTAAATATGCGGGTTTACTTGTAAGTTCGAAAGTTGCCCAAATACTCGATCTGTCACTTGTAATTATGGAACTCTAAGTCCTGTGTCTCACTGGCTTCTGGGAGTTTGCTCATTTGACGATGTGATGCAGTCTCTGATCTGTGTTTCTGGTTTTGCTAGATTATATCTGTTACCGTTGTTGTTTAGGGTGCTGTGTGTTGGTACTGCTGACTGACACAGCTGACAATGTTGATGTCAGAAATGTCGGACTTACTGATAGTGGCCGACAGTTGTTATATATTTGAGCGAATGTCGTGGGTCCCTTAGATTTGTTTAACGTGATGCAGCCCACACAACAGTAATGTTAGGGTCATAAAATGGACCAACTGGTAAGACAAGTAAACTGGAACCATGTAGCACATCAATCACAGTTTATTGAACACAGGAACATCGACGTCATAGACAGTAAATCATCAAAGGTTATAATAGCAGACATATGCCCGTTGATACCAAATAATCCATATCGAATTGACAGTAAATCATCAAAGGTTATAATGGCAGACATGTGCACGTTGATACAAAATAATCCATATCGAATTGACAGTAAATCATCAAAGGTTATAATGGCAGACATATGCACGTTGATACAAATTAATCCATATCGAATTGACGGTAAATCATCAAAGGTTATAATGGCAGACTTGTGCACGTTGATACAAAATAATCCATATCGAATTTGACAGGACTCACTAACCGCACGCCATAACAAGCCGTGCCGAAACTCTCTGAAACCCCTCTTTCGAGATTATCGTTTTTCTCTTTTCAACTCAGTACATTTTCACTGAAGCGCGAACTAAAAGATTGACATATGAGATCAGCTCACTTATTTATCTCAGCACACCTATTTGTCTCACCGACTTCGTGGTTCACTTCTCGTGACTATTTTTAAACTTTTTCTTTTAAAAGAAAACATACCCAGTTTAGCTATTATGTTCAAAAATATAGTGCACACAGGCACGTAAATAATTTACCATCTCATAACTGTTAGATGTGCTCACAAGCGTGTCTATAAAAAAAACTAGACCCGCACGTGAAAATCCCAAACACTTAACTCCCACTCGAAAAAGGACAACAATTTCTCATTCTCAGTTCAAATCCCAGATTGTACTTCCTGGCAAACTTGCCAATGAGAACCAAAGTATATTCCGACTCTCAAATCTAACCAATGGGTTGGGGTGTTTAAATTCATAATCTCCCCCGCGTGTTTTAAAATATTACATTTTAAAATTCCATCGCGTGACCTCTTTCAATATGCCGTAATATTTCCGGTGGCATCATGTGCAAACAAACAGATCTGTGGACTGATTACCTGTCTAAATGCCTTCCGTCAAGACTGTCTACCCAGACAGATTTATCTGTAATAATGATATAGACAGGGGCCAGCGGATGCGATAATCTAATCATCACCTCTGTGTGTGAATCCTCCAGACTGATTTCTCAGACGGACAATATTGGCTTCCTATTCATCCTCGTACGAGACCATATTGTGTCAGACGAGGATCGTCTTCTATCAAAGGTGGCCGGAGACCCAAAGAGATAAACGTATTACCGCTGACCGGTGATAATGACCGGGTATTGTTACGTTAATCCCATAGTTCACCTGGCAGAACGTAAATACGTCTGCGGAGTGGTCACAGTAAAAGAATGTAGGACATAAAATATGCCAAATAATAGGACGATGAGTGAGAAAAATGAAGAAATGTAGAGATACTGTCGGAGTGAATGAGAGATGAAAATTGCACGACCGATTTCGTCACAGGGAGAATAAAAACAGCTACAGGAGAAACAGTACATTACTCTGGTAGAGAGGATGGTCAGTAATGTAACGTGTAATGGAGATATAGCTTACAGTAATCTGACAGCCTTTGCTTTCCCATTTAGTGTTCAACATTTGCTAAGCCAAACCACGCAATTTTCTGTTTGTATGACTCACCTTTGAATCCACACCCTTTTTCTGGGAACATAACAACAGAGTTGTTTACCAACTTTTCGCAACCTGCCAGTCTTAACAGGGGAGCGAATCACGTTTGCTTACCTGAGTTTCTCACGCGAGCCGATCTGCCAATTATCGGTCATTAGACAGATGCACGTGGAAATAACGGACTGTGTGAAGAGATACAGGGGCGATAATATTTTCCCGACCACCTTTGATGTTCGTACGTTCAGGGGGAGGTAAATTGTTTGATCTGCGAAAGGGGACGAAATGTAAGAGAGGCCCATTGCACGGCCAAGTCTTCTGATGTCGGTCAGCATCGCTGAGTAGAGCGAATGATAAAACCTTTGATCCGGGAAACGCAGTTTCCTGATTTCTATGCTATGCAGAATGTTTGAATTATAACATCCTCTAGTGATAATAACACCATTATCTGTATATATACTGCGTTCTCTCCAGATCAGTTATCAGAGTCGCTCAGAACATTTTGGATAATCTAAAACACGCCAGACTAGAACCATTCTTCGCTAAATGTGTTAAATTGTCTCGTTGGAATTTCATTTTCTGATTTGTGGTAATAGAAATTGTGCTTCAGTGTTAAAATGTGTTAAGTTTACCATTTTAATTCACTGTGATTTCCTAGCGTTAAAACTAGAGAAATAACATAACGCGTAAATAATTTCTTGCCAGTTGTTCAGTTCAATGTAAATTCCATCACCCCACTTTCTTACACAAGAAGATACGGTTTAGCTGACTGGGATTATTACGCGTGACGGATGAGTGACAGAATAGAATTCGCATTATATTTCATTGTGTGAAATTATATAAGTGACTAGTTTAATATCATGTGACTAAACAACAGACGCAGGCAAATCAAATAGCTAGTAGTGATAGGCGTCTTTTGTTAAATTGCGCGTATGGATAAATTAAATAATAACTGACTTTGTGCGCTGTTCATTTTCTCGCGGGCAATAACGGGGGAGGGCGCATACCTTTTTTTCCCGACATGCCATAGCGGAAAAACTTACGTGTGGATAGGATAGTAGCATTTCATTTTTTTTTCATAAAAGTTCTTTTCTTCCTAAATAGTACCTGATCAAAAACCAGCGGCCAGCGGTCTTAATTTGGGTCTTCGACTTTTTGGGCTAGTTCGGTCCTCTTTCTTCATTCAGAGAAGGATTAATGGTGTCTTCTTCTTGGCTTACAAGTCCCAAGTTCCTTCGTGAACCGGTTGGGCCACAGAGACCAATTAACATTAATATTAAATCTTAACTGGACTGTACCTTACCCAGAATTATTTATTCAGTTTTTCTAGCCCACTGGGCATACGAAAGAACATATATTCCTGACGTTTGACAACCGTATCAACGGAGTGATCCAGAAAGTTACGCTGTTTCAAAATCGGCACTCACCATAGAGCCAGCCGATAGGATTTACCATCATCATTTTCTTTTAAAATATTGTAACAATTTTCTTAGCAACCAGACGTTTCGCAATAATGGAATTATTTTTCTCCTTTTGCAACTGTGAACGTCCACAGCACGTCTTGCTTCAGTAACTATTTGCGGTGACCTTTATTTTCATCCAGGAAAAAATTAAACCACCAAATTTGGCGTCCACCTTGTAATTATTATTCGATATATAGGCTGGACTGGGGCTAATTTGGCAACCCACCTGACAGTATAGGTTCAGGAACTATTGTTTTTTTTCCAAGGGATATCAACACCACGAGTGGGTAAGCGAGATTGTTTGTGGCCACGTATGAGAGAGAGAGAGAGAGAGAGAGAGAGAGTATTTTGATTTGTTACAAGAATGGTACTAACTTCTTTTTTTTTTATTTCGCTAGACTTGTGTACTTTACAGAGTAGTAATTTAGTGGGAACTTGTTCTTCACAGTATATTCTGTAACCTAGTGCTAATCTTTGACCTTTGGGTTATTAACTTCTTTTGGGATCCTTTCTCAACAAGGAGGAGATCACTTATTCGGTTATTTTCATATATCTGTAAACATGATTTTATTGATTTCTCTATATGTTTGATGTTGTAAAGTTTAATGATAATAAGCAACGAAAAGAACTTAACTTTGTGTGTTGGTCAGACCCATACCCATTAACCAAAGTTTTTCACGTTTTGTGTGTCCTGTTGTCACATAATTGTGTGTTTGTGTTTAGTTTAACTTATAGTTCTAGGTATAAGGAGGTACTAGATTGTCTTATACTAAAATTTAGTCGTATAGATAGGCTGGACTAGAGAAACGACTCATTCCAGCGACATATCTTTTCCTTAAACTATTCACTCGTGAAACCTATTTCTTACACCTTTATTCTCACATATTTACCACTATCACCTCTGCTCAGACGGGACCATAAATATCTTCTAACCTATCTAAAACTTTACGATGTACAATGAAGGCATAGCCATTATCTTGAAGAAAGGAATAGAAAGGTCATTACTGGAATGGAAAACCATCAACAACAGACTGATAAGAACAAGACTGAGAGGGAGATTCACCAACACCACAATAATACAATGCTATGCACCAACAAATGACAGCGATGAAGAGGTCAAGGACAACTTTTATCAACAGCTACAAAAGGAAATCGAAACTGCATCTAGGTACGATCTTATTATAGTAATGGGAGACCTCAATGCGAAAGTTGGTACACACAATACTATAATAAAAGAGTAATTGGGAAATGCGGCAGTGGAACAGTAAACGAGAATGGGGACAAACTAATAAGCTTCTGCAGTATTAACAACCTGGTCATTGGAGGAACACTTTTTCCGCACAAAGAAGTGCACAAGTTAACGTGGGAATCACCAAACGGACGTGACAGAAACGAGATAGACCACTTTATGATCAATGGTAGATGGAGGCATGCATTACAAGACGTGAAAGTAAGAAGAGGTGTAGATGTGGGAAGTGATCGTCACCTTGTAGTAGCAAGACTTAAGGTGAAACTCAGAGCTGCTTGGCCAATTGCAGTCAAGCAGAAAAGATATAACATCATGAAACTCAAGGACTCCGCCACCAGAAAAGCTTTTGTGGTTGATGTAAAGAGACATCAAAATGCCAAAAGCCAGGAAATTACAGCAACTGATGATGTTGACCAGAAATTCAACATCATTTTAACAATATACAAGGAAAGCAGTGAATCATGCTGTCGTGAAACATTCTAAATCCACATATATAAATTAAAAAGAAAATGTAAAGCCTAACGCATTAATTCAATAAAAGGAAAGAGAAATGGTAAAAGACCAGTGCTGTCACAATGGCGTACAAAAATCCCCCTTTTTCTACTTCGTCTGCATGTTCTCACGCTTTCACGTTTACTAGTAAAGCCTACAGCAGCATACACGCGGTTCAAAACAATAAAACGTGTACTGTATTTCTTAGAAAACCTTGAGATACGCACCCTGCTTAATGACCTAGATAAATACTAGCATTAATGTCATTATTACACTGCGTAATGAAAAGACAGATGGACTTAGAGAGAGAGAGAGAGAGAGAGAGGGAGGAACGCAGGCAATACTACCACAGTCTCGCGATATACAATTAATGCCACCCCCAACGCGAAAGGCATGAAGCACTAACTTTTTTTCAAATAGACAGTGATAAAAAACACTACCAATACACGGTTAGGTTTTAAAAAACATGTTTAATGCTTATTAGGAAACATGACATTCTACTGTTTTATGTCTGAAATCCTGACATTAGTCTGACAGAACAGTCGAAAAGGCAGGACAGGTGGCGGTTCTAAATCGATTAAAAAAAAAACAGCACGACTATCCTAGAATACATATTTTGAACGCAGCCACTTAGCTCCATTAAATTTACATATTTGGGTTCCTTAGGACTTGCTGACAAAGAATATGTTAAGTGTTACGCAAATAGTCTAGGAATTAACAATTTATAGCCAAAAGAAAATAGTGAGGATGTCTGACAGCACCAAATCATAATCGCACAGTGGCATGTTTTGAAACCACCATTTTACGGGAAATAGGCCACCATGTTAAATCCGATTTGATTGGCGGGAAGTATATGTAAGACGAAACACGATTAGTCGGACTGCAAATACTATTTTTGGTTGTTAGGGGAAACATAGGAAGGGTAAATTTTTTCAAAAGCTTTCGTAAACATGGTCCTATTGGCTAGATCCGTGGATATAGTCAATTAGGAGCGTCTGTTCAGTACCACATTTTAAAATAAACTTACTAAGAAACAGTGCGTTGAGATCCAGCTCATATTTTTCAAAATAAAAGCCTGGGACAGAGGCAGATCGGAATTTGTGCCATTATTCATCGCCAGTCAACGTATTTGTTTATTATTTCCATGAATTGTGGGACCGTGGTCCTAACTTATTGAAGCAGCACCTGGTCTGAGTTTTGCTGAATCCAGAGGCTGATAGCATACCCCTTGGTCCAGATAGCGACCAGTGAGGTGTCTCAAGAACACAGTGAAGCAAGCGAGCAGAGGAGACTGTTTCCTGCCGCCATCACAGAAGATAAGATTCTGTGGCCAGAGCAGCTCAATCCTATGTGCCCCCCCCCCCTCTAAAATTGACAGTATATTAATTAAAGAGGGACAATAAATTGTTTCAATTGACAGGAACTGTGAACTTTTCCCAATACTATTTCCACCATAAGCAAACACTTGAAGTCATGATGACAAACAACAACCAAGCTTGAACAAGCCAGTATTACCTCATAGTACTACATCACAACTTACACACATAGAATAATAATAATAGAATATGTCAATACAAAGATCATATCTATAAATTGTGTACATACCACTTGTAATTACATTTGATTGTGATTCCTGGTTCACTGTGTAGTTGAATCAGGATATCTATTATTGAAAGGAATTAATACATATATTTTTAAACTTTAACACTTGACTCATTTAAGATAGTCTTATAGAGTGTTATATGTGTGTGAGTGTCACAGTGTTGTAAAGTGTTGTGGAATAAATTAAATTGTTTATCTGTCTGTTGTTGTTGTGACTTACACTTCATCATTATCATAACCCTAGACATTCAACGTAGTCATCACAATATTCCAGAATAGGTCTGACTGAGGTATAAATGTGGTAGCAAGTAAGGTCATCTGTAATACACCACACTATTAGATACAGATACCTTCACAGCTGATCTCAGTCAGTACACTAAGTCCCTATAAATATTTATATCATCCCACTTTACCACACATGCTTGGGATTCCAGGAAAGAAAGAGACACGATTGGATAACACCAGAAACGTTAAACACCACAGCGATGAGAAAAGAAATGAAAAGAAAGAAAACAGAAGCAAAGTCTCCCAGGTTAAAGGAAATATATAGCGAACAGTACAGTCAGCTGGACAAAGAAGTAAAACGTCAAACCCGTGCCAACAAAAGGACATTTCTGGATAACCTTGCAAGGCAGGCAGAAGAGGCAGCACTGAGAAGTGAACAAAGCACAGTTTATAAAATAACTAAAACTATCAGCGGAAAACGAGGTGCAAACAATATAACGTTAGTAAGAGACAAGCAAGGAAATCTCATCACCACAGCACAGGGGCAGGAAACAAGATGTGCAGAGCACTTCAGAGAAACGCTGAATAAGGAACCACCAGAGACGCAGCTGAATGTTCCTGAGGCTGAAAGTGACCTAGACGTAAATACAGAAATTCCACAAAGAGAAGAAATCATCACAGCAATCACATGGTTAAAGAATGGAAAAGCGCCTGGTCACAACAATTTAAATGCTGAGTTATTCAAGGCAGACCCTGAACTAGCAGCAGAACTATTAGTACCACTATTTGCACAAGTCTGGAAAACAGAGACTACACCAACGGAGTGGAGTAAAGGAATAATTTCAAAAGCAGTAGAGTGTAGACCATAAAATTGAGGAAAGAACAAGCGGGATTCAGAAAGAACAGAATATGTGCAGATCATATATTCACCGTCAGGAACATTATAGAGCTGTGCTCAGAATGGCAGAGACAGCTTTACATTAACTATTTTGATTTTGAAAAGGCTTTTCAACAGCATACACAGGGACAGCCTATGGAAAATACTGAGGGTTTATGGAATTCCTAGCTGCATTGTTTCCATTATAAAAAGCCTCTATTCTATTTTCACATGCAGTGTTGGGTTGAGCAAGCTAACTTTTGAGGTGAAGACAGGAGTACGACAGGGATGCACCTTATTAACAACTGTATTTTTGACAGTCGTAGACTGGGTGATGCGCAGTCCAAGAGGAATTAGATGGACAACATTTTCTACACTGGAAGATCTGGAATATGCAGATGACATTGCACTACTCGCACATTCACATCAACACATTCAAGAAAAAAAACGATAAACTGAATAAGTATAGCCAACAGGTGGGTCTGGACATCAATCTGAGGAAGACAGAGGTCACGACACTCAGTGTGGGCAATCCTGAGCCAATAACAATTATGAACCAGAAGCTAGAACAGACAGGCACATTTACATACTTAGGATGCATAGTAACACCGGACGACGGAACAAGCAGGGACATCAACATCACTGTCACATAATTTTGGGTCTCTCTCTTGTCCACTGCGGCCGTATTCTGTGATAGTTGTTGTACTGACTAATTACGTGCTTTTCAGTGGTAGGCACCCTTTTCTTTGTCTGCTGTGTAGCAGATATTTAGTATTTTCAAACATTCTTACACTCCTCTCAGCGATAAGTCGTCATGTCTGTTTGGTTACTCGTTCCTCCCTGCTGGGAAAGGAACGGATGAGATAATATTAACCGACAATCATGTTGGTTAATCTCGGGTGTGCCCGACATCAGACTACAGGTTAACATTAAAATGGCCCAGCGACTTTGGTTAAGCATTTATAAGGCGAAAGTGTTGCACTTGCCAAGATGGTAAAGAGACGAACTTTGTTTGCGCAAAGAGACGGATATAGAGATTACATCTCTGTGCGACACATTTCGGACAGACATGAATGACATCATCATTTCCTGTCCACTGTTTCAAAGACATTACTTTAGAGGAAAGTAAGATGTTACATCTGAAACACCTTGTCGAAAGAGTGTATGTACTTGTCACTTCCATATATGGGAGACGGGACCTTTTGCATCACGCACAGAATTTTCCATGTCGGAATAATTTTGAATTAACCCACCTAAATATGCAGTTTTGAAACGATTGGTGGGGGTTCGAAATAGAGGAACCACTAACTTCCTGATTGGACCCTTCCTAAAAGGGCCATATAATCTGACACTTTAGCCAGATTAGAACACTGTGAGAATCGCTTGCCAAGACGACAACCAGACTGCCAGAGTTAAGACTAAAAACAAGACTCATAAATCGGATCGGACCATTGTTTGAGAATTAAATCAGTTTCAACAGTATTATACACTGCATGCGCTTGTAGCTTTTAATTTTCTTTCCCGTAGATACGATTTTTCGATATCGCCATGTTTCTGCTTTCTCCTTACCCCAATTCTTCTAACGAACCGGATCTGCTTTGGCTAATATTTGCTGCCTTGCGTTAACCTTCAAAGCACACACAAAAATTCCACGCCGGAGAGATCCACTGCTTTAACAGTGATGGATGATCCTATTTTCCCATTGATTCTGGGATGTAGGTATGTTTTTCTTGGAGAACTTATTAAACCTGTAGTTATGGCAACAATCCAGACCAGGGCAAGTTCCAGGAAACTGGAGGAAATATTATCAATACTCATCCAGAAGAGATGAGAAAGACTCAAACATCAGACAGCGCATTGAAGCCTTGCTTTGGAAAACTACCTAAGGCACATCCCCCCCCCCCCCCCGGAAAAGGAGACTTTTACATGGAGAATGGCCTACTTTATAAACAAGCTGGAACAGGACCTAAATGGCATGGACAGCTGGTAGTGCCAAAATCATACAGGGAGAAGATTATGGAGCTAGGACATGCTGTACCCTTCAGTGGACATAGGGGCCACTGGACAAAGGATAGCTAGTCACTACTTTTGACAGGAATCACAGAGGACATAAAGAGATATGTGGGAATGCCAAAGAGCAGCATCTAAACATATGACTGCATCAGCAACACTGGGAGAAATGCCCATTATGGGAACACCCTTTGAACGTGTTGCAGTGGATATTGTGGGACCCCTCACTCGAAGAAGAGGAATGCTTACATCGTAACCTTTGTTGATACTTGCTCTATGTGGGGAGAAGCAGTAGCCATGTCATCTATAGATTCGAAACATGTGGCAGAGGCACTGTTGACAATATTCACCCGATTAGGTTTCCCACATCAGATATTGACTGACAATGGTTCTCAGTTTAAGGGAAAGCTAACACAAGAGGTATTCCGGATATTTCAAGCCAGGCATTATCATTGCTCTCCATATCATGCACAAGGGAACGGGCAAGTAGAGCAGTTCAACAGCACGCTCCTTTCAATCCTTAGAAAGCTGGCAAGTGAAAAACCGGATGCTTGGGATACATACTTACCCGCTGCACTATTTGCATACATACATAATTCAACGGGATTGGCTCCAGCTACATTGTTGTTTGGAAGACCAATCAAAGGTCCACTGGAAGCATTGCTGCGGACATTGACGGATGAAAAAGTATAGGAAACAGTGATTTCCTCATACCACTATGTCAGCGAGTTTGCATCTCGATTGAAAACAGGCTGGAAACTGGCAAATGATAACTTGAGACAGGCCAGGAGGTAGCATGCTGCTTATTACAATAAAAAAGCAAAGGATAGGGAACTTGAGGTGGGAGAAAAAGTCTTATTACTGTTGCCCAGCAGCAATAATAAATTGCAGATTGGATAGCAGGGACCCTATGTCATACTGGAAAAACTTTCCAGGACCAATTACAAAATTGGCAAGAAAGGAAAGGAGAAGGTATATCATGTCAATCTTCTTAAAAAATATTTTGACAGGGAGACATCAGAAGTTGCACATATCATGACCCTGGCCATTGCAACAGAGATGAAGGGTGAACCACTTTCCTCCATGGGATATCCACTTACAGCTACAGAGAGTTATGCTCAAGTCAGTATTAGTGATCAGAGCAGAGGGAGCAGGTTCAGAAGGTGTTGGAAAACCATGCTGGTGTGCTCATAGATAGGCCCGGTTGTACAAATCTGTTACAGTACGACATGAAGGTTACTGACCCCACCCCAGTTTGTATGAGAGCATACCCTATACCTTATGCAAAAGCACAGGCACTCAGGGAAAAAATTGACTATTTTCTGAAAGAGAAGATTATCTTAAATTCAGAATCTCCCTATTGCTCAAGTGTGGTGCTATTAAGGAAACCTAGTGGTGAACACAGGCTATGCATTGATTACATGAAGCTAAATGCTATCACAGAATCTCAGGTAGATGCATTACCTGATACAAATTAGCTGTTTTCTACTCTGAGTAAAGCTAGGTATTTTTCCAAAGTAGACCTAAGCACGGGATACTACCAAATACCAGTGAAACCAAAAGTTAGGAAAATGCTGGCATTTAGTACATCTGATAGACATTACGAATTTAATATACTACCATTTGGGTTGAAAAATGCTCCAGGTATATTTTCAAGAATGATGAGGAAATGGTTGGAACCTCTACAAAATCCCCATATCACCAACTTTATGGATGACATTCTTGTTGCTACTAACACATTTGAAGAGCATTTAGTAGCGCTCTCTATGTTGTTTGACAGACTGGATTGACTGCACGTCCAACCAAGTGCTATATTGGATGTAAGGAATTGGAATTTCTAGGTCACACGATTTCTACAGGTCAAATGTCTCCTGACCCCAAGAATGTAGAAAAGTTAAGACAGGCACCAAGACCTCAAACGAAAAAAGATGTAAGGTCGTTTGTGTCCTTATGTGGGTTTTACCAGAAATATATACCCCATTTTAACTCATTGTGTGCACCGTTAACAGACGACTAAGAAAGGACAGCCTGATAGGATGCAATGGAACGCTGAGTGTTAGAATGCTTACACAGAGCTAAAAATAAAACTCACCAGCAAATCCATCCTTACCGTACCCGATATCACACAAGAATTTGTGTTAAGAACGGACGCAAGCAATGTAGGCATAGGAGCAACCCTACTACAAAAATCAAAACCCCAGCCAGAAGAATTAGTACCAGTGGCTTATGCCAGTCGAAAGTTAAATTCAGTAGAGTTGAATTATTCGACGGTGGAAAAATAATGTTCGGCTTTAACTTGGTCCATCAACAAGTTTTCACCATATGTTTATGGGAAACACGTTATTCTACAAAGTGATCACCAGCCTTTAATGTTCTTAGCAGCATCTAGGAAATTAAATTCCAGATTTTTAAGATGGAGTCTACTTCTGTCTCCATATTCATTTACTGTACATTACATTCCGGGAAGGGAAAATGTAGGCGCAGATTTTTTGAGTCTTCATCCTACAACATTGGAAGGAACGAAGAATGAATAACTTCATCATGTGTTGCAAATGGACAGCTGTGCAAGCACAGGCTTAAACGGGGGCCTCTATGGCGTAATTTGTCAACACATGCCTCGTTTCGTGAAAGCAAGACTGAACACATACTAGGGTGTACACGGCGTGGAATTTTTTTTTGCTTTGAAGTTTAACGCAAGGCAGCAAGTATTAGCCAAAGCAGAACCGGTTCGTTAGGGGAAGTGGGGTAAGGAGAAAGCAGAAACATGGCGATATCGAAAAATCGTATCTACGGGAAAGAAAATTAAAAGCTACAAGTGCATGCAGTGTATAATACTGTTGAAAGTGATTTAATTCTTGTATTATCATGCTATATCTGACTTGTACTGAACCATGTATCATTCATCCAATACACATACACTGAGACAAATTCACTTCATGAACAATAGGGAATATGTGTGCTCCATGCCACAGAATAGCCACATATTACTCCTTGTTCCAGGTTCATATTTGAGTCTTGGAGCTGAAGTCCTAAGTTATTCAATCCCGCTGCCTATAACTTCAAAGGAGCACAGTGGTTGAAGCTTTACAGACCTTTAGTCCCCCTCAGTCATTGGGTGGGCTAACGGACCAGACTTTCACCAAGAGAGATGTGTGTCACTACAATTGTTCAAAAAGATGAGTAATACAAGACTCATTCCAATGATCTATGTGAGCAGTCAAAAGAAACATTTTATCGATAACGATTAACGTTCAGTAAATTTCCAGGATAGTTAAAGACTAGTGCCAGAAAACTTGTGGTAAAGAATTCAATTGGAAAAATCCAATACTGTTTTATTGAGTTTATATATATATATATATATATATATATATATATATATATATATATATATATATATATATATATATATATATATATATATATATATATATATATATATATATATATATATATATATATATATATATAGTAAAATCATCAGCTGTAAATATACTTTTCCATTTACACCATCTTCCAACACTCACCATTCATTACAAAATTTAGATGGAAGTAAATAAAGAGGATATATTAATTGTATTCAACAGCTTTATTCATTCACTAAAGTTGAAGTTGAGTTTGTTGAATTGTTAGCACTGGTAGTCACACAGCGGGGTGGCACAGTAAGGTCTGACTGTTCTATTTCAGTTCCAGATAATTTCGCAGCCGTGACTATTGAGTGATACCAGTGTACTTCTCTGTCACTGGGACCTCACACATTCTGGAGAGTAATATTATTATATTCCTTCTCCAACACTATTATCACACCTTAAAAAAAACCTTACGCTACACTTACCAACCTTTTTTTTAAAATTAATAATTGTACAGATAAATTTTATAAATCGCAGTTGACTGATTTTGGTCAAATTCATTTTCTGTTCGAAATTTTGTTCTTGTGTGGAAATTAAGAGAATTAATTAATCTTTTGGTAGGGATAATTAACAAGCTACATTCCACATTAACTATTAATAGAGACACCCTTGGGGCATAGGATAGGTCTAGTGAGAAGGTGACTTACTTCACAGCTCTCTTGTACAGCTACCACCTAGACTGTGCAGTTTAATACCTGGTTTTTCTGTGCCACCCCTACCACAAGTTCACCAGTTCTCTTCTCCATTGCTAGGAACAATAGCTATTATTTGTTTAATCCATCATTCATCTCACCACAGTGAGGCTCCCTGAAATAGAAGCATCATTCTTCTTTTTGTATCTCTGCCAAGAATAATCTTGAGCGAAGGTTGATACCTTTGAAGACCTTCATTTTTATACTACAAGTTTGGCCATTGTTGGACCACTGCTGCAGAGCAGGAGAGACAAAACCGTCACACTCATTTATACTCGTTTTCATGCTCTCTATACAGTTGTTAACGTATTTTTATGACTCCCTCATCACCGATTATAATATTACCTTGTCTGTTCTCGTTCAGCGGTTTTTCATTTTAAAGAAATCAAATTCGCTGTTGATCGATGAGGAAACGATAAAAATAAGAAATAAAAAAAAAAAAAAAAAATTACTGGATAAAAATTTATTTTACTTTCATTCGTAGGCTTTTTTTTTAAACTTTTTTTTTTTTTTTTACAATTGTTTTCCCCAAACGAAAATTGCGTCTAGTGGGGAATGTATCACATTAACTCAAGTCCCATGACATTAGATTATGGAACATCACTTTACGAAATGGATCTGGTTCTATCAATAATTCATAATTCGAGATTTTGCTATTGTTTGGCTGTTATGCTTCCTCACTGCTGTGTAGAAACTGTGAGCATTCACAATTTGTGACCACATCTGCGAGCAGAGGACGAGACCAGAATCAGTAGTACCAGATTCTTTCAAGCTGTTACTTATTTCGGTAGTTAGAGTGAAGCCACGCGTGCTAATTCTGGATTAGTCATGAATGAAATGGTTCACCAGACCCCTTTAGCTTGTTGAAGAAAGCAGTAGTCAGCAAATTGTGGCATAGAATAAATTATGAATTTTTTTTTTAAAACAAATATTTCAAATCCCCTTATAATGTGACTTTAAGAATACATTCATCTTGTACGCTTTTATCATGTATTGTGTAAACATAATTACAATGACATGCGATTTTTAAAAAAAAAAAGTTTTACCAAGAAAGCTCGATGGTTTAGTGGTTAGATATGTTGCCTTCTAAACAAACATTCAACTCTAAGTTCCCGGTAGAGGTACTTTTTTTTTCATTTTAATCGTCTGTTTTTAGTTTTTAATAAGTGTGGTTTTGTTAATTATAGTTTCCAAGCGTCTGTGTGTGTTGACGGGGTTACTTGCTGGGTGCAAGGTGTCAGGAAATGGAAAGTGAAAACTGAATACAGGAGAAACTGTGTCATCCTCGTGACATGACACAGAAATAGCACACCATAATTGTTTGCCGTCATTTCTTGACAGTCTACTTGCGTGTGTGAGAGAGAGAGATGTGCTTGTGTGTTGAGCGAGAGTGTATTCGTGTTTATAGAGAGACAGAGAGAGAGAAACAGGAAAACCATGTTGGCAGATAGTAGTGACGCCCAAGTAGTAGAATGCATATTGAATGAAAGATGGAAACAGACGTTTGAAAGAATTGAATGAGGAAGATGTAAAGATCAGAAACAGACAATCGTTTTTTTTGGTTTTTTTTGGCCTGTAATCGGGCATATAGCACGTGAAACTAGAAAATAACTTGTTTACTATAACAATGACCCAGATTAAGCGATCAGATTAGTCATATAAAAATTGACTAGTTGACAACTAACTTTTCCAAGGTTAAGAGGTTTTATCAGCGAGCTAGAATTATGAACTGAGTTCACTGAGTGTGCGAATGAACGTAAAATATGAGATCCTTGCACGAAGTGACCATAATTATGCCTGGAATGGATAATCTTTACTCATCAAGTAGAAAATAGTGATTGTCGTCAAACTTTTGCGAATATCAAGTCATCAAATATTTATTAACTATATTTTAACATAAAGCGTGTTGCAACGTAAACTGTAATGTTTAGTCAGGGGGCCTCACCTGAATGGTCCATACCGGACCCCGCGATAACTAAGGCCGACGCTGAAAACAAGAAGTTACAGACTTTCATAAATGGGTACTTGCGTCTAATGGAAGGATTGAAGTGGATCGACAAGATCACGAATGTGGAACTGATCACTAGAACCAGACAAGTGTCAGTGGAACGAGATAAGACAAATAGTAAACATTTTCGAGAAAACCCAATTGTTAGCCAAAGCCATACAATGACACAGGCGCATAGGTATTGGAAACTTCACTATTAAAAATTACCAGATCTTAAATAAGTTCTTTTATATTAGGACATGCGCTCTAATATAACCGACGGACCTTATGTCTATTTGAACGGTGCGATTCACGCCAAAACGAGGCAGTTTTTTTTTTTAAACTACTACTTGCAGAGTATTTATACTCGTAGAGAAGAAGAAACGACAGGCATGGAAAACAAAGAGCCAGGGATCCAGACCCCCAGGACGACCCAGAGTCCGCTGGGAGGACAACATTAGACAATCTTTGAAGGACCGAGGACTAGAATGGAACCAGGCCAGGAGGAAGACAGCCGATAGGATAGTCTGGCGCTCTCTCTTCCAAACACCTAACATTATTTGGATATTCACACCTAACATTATCTTTCCACAAGTATTCGAATAAGCAAAATTTCCGCTAAGTATTGGTGTTTTTGCATTTAAATTCCCGTCATATGACGGTCTTTTACTCTTGTCTATATAGTATAACTAAAAACAACCTGGCGGAGAACTGTGGAGGCCGAGATGCAAAGAATGAAGCAAAGCTGGGGCACTGTGCGAAGGATGGCCGCCGACCAAACAAAGTGGAAGCAATTTGTTGCTGCCCCACAAGACGCCAACAGGCGTGATGGCCACTGACTGCTCTGACAGTCAGCGGCTAAGGATCAAAGAAGAAGAAGAATATAGAATAAATAAAACTCTTTTTCTCTCTTCTACTGAAAACGTTTCTTTTATTCCTAAGAATGCTTATATATGTATATAACTTTTATTGCAGGCGACTTTGCTGAAACTTCAGCAGGCCCAAGATTTCGCAGGAATCCAAACCTGGCTAACACC
The DNA here is from genome assembly GCA_024509875.1 of Oreohelix idahoensis. Lineage (NCBI taxonomy): Eukaryota > Metazoa > Mollusca > Gastropoda > Stylommatophora > Oreohelicidae > Oreohelix > Oreohelix idahoensis. The sequence continues at coordinate 88,666 of JAMPIV010018660.1, forward strand.
TACGATAACGGTCTTCCCCAACAAAATAATGAATATGACGAGTACGTCAGTCGTGATCTACTGGACACACTTCTGGCCAAGCCAGGCAAAAGACAGTGGTGTCGCAAAGGGAAGACCTATAATCACGTTCTTGGTAGCTGTACGTTGTCCCTCTCTGTAAGAGCTTTTTTTTTTTTTCTTTTTTTTTTGTTTTGTTCTTTTATTACGAAGAATCATACATTTTTTTAATGTTCTTCTATTTTATGAATTTCATGAGTGGAGTTGATAGGATAGTAAATGAACCATCCCGACTTAGTAAGGCTGATTTGTCATTGGCAGAGTCATCGTTTAAAACAAATTGCTAAAGTAAGCAACGCTGCAAGATCACATGGGTGCTTTAGTGCAGGCTTAATGCATTAGGGTCAGCTGCAGTGGGACTGTCATACTCCTTCTTCTTCTTTGATCCTTAGCCGCCGACCGTCAAAGCAGTCAGTGGCCATTACGCCTGGTGGCGTCTTGTGGGGCAACAGCAAATTGATTCCACTTTGCTCGGTCGGTGGCCATCCTTCGTACAGTGCCCCAACTCTGGTTCATTCCCTGCATCTCAGCCTCCACAGTTCTCCGCCAAGTTGTTTTTGGTCGGCCTCTCTTTCGTTTTCCTTCAGGGGTCCATAGCATAGCTGTTCTTGTGATGGCATCAGGGGTCTCTTCTGAGGACATGGCCAACCCAGCTCCAGCGTCTGCCAGCTATGATGGTGTGCATGTCCTCTTGCTTGCTCCGAGTGAGTAGATCTTGGTTGGTGATGGTATTCGGCCAAAAGATTCGGTGAATTTTTCTTAGGCATGTTGTGTGTGTGAAAAGAGGACAATTTCGACATTTCCTTCTTTGTAACTCTCCAGCATTCCGCACCATAGAGAAGCACTGAAAGCACACAGCTCTGATATAATCTTAATTTTGTGTTTGTGCTGTGCTGAGAGGACTTCCAGATGTTGTTTAGATTAAAAAAGGCTGTTCTTGCTTTGTTCATTCTGTTGTTGATGGCTTTGCTTGCTCCGCCGTCTGGTGTTACTATGCATCCTAGGTATGTGAAGATGTCTGCCTGTTCCAGTTGCTGATTCCTTACTGATATGGGCTCAGGGCTGCTCACATTTAGCGTCATGACCTCTGACTTCTTTAGATTGATGTTCAAGCCCACCTGCTGGCTATACTTATTAAGTCTATCCGTTTTTTCCTGGATGTGTTGATGTGAATGTGCTAGTAGTGCAATGTCATCTGCATATTCCAGATCTTCCAATGTAGAAAATGTTGTCCATCTTATTCCTCTTGGACTGCCCTCTGCTGTCTGGCGCATCACCCAGTCTATGACTGTTAAAGATAGAGTGGTTGATAAGGGGCATCCCTGTCGTACTCCTGTCTTCACCTCAAAGGTTAGGTTGCTCTGCCCAACGCTACACGTAAAGTTGGCATAGAGGCTTTTTATGATTGACACTATGCAGCTTGGAATTCCATAAGCCCTCAGTATTTTCCATAAACTGTCCCTATGTATACTGTCAAAAGCCTTTTCAAAATCAACGAAATTAATGTACAGCTGTCTTTGCCATTCTGAGCACTGCTGAATATTTTTCCTGAGGGTAAATATAGGATCTATACATCTTCTGTTATTTCTAAATCCTGCTTGTTCTTTCCTCAGTTTGTGGTCTGCTTTTGAAATTCTCTGTATAATTATCCTGCCTAGTATTTTGCTGGGAACTGAGAGAAGAGTGATTCCTCTCCAATATTGCCGTCTGCAAGATCTCCCTTCTTAGGCAATTTGACAATTATTCCTTTGTTCCACTTTGTTGGTGTTGTCCCTGTTTTCCAGACTTGTGCAAATAGTGGTTCTAATAGTTCTGCTGTTAGATCAGGGTCTGTCTTAAATAGCTCTGCATTTAAGTTATCATGGCCAGGAGCTTTTCCATTCTTTAACCCTTTGATTGCTGTGATGATTTCTTCTTTTCGTGGAATGTCTGTATTAACATCTAGATCATTTTCAGCCTCAGGAACGTTCAATTGGGTCTCTGGTGGTCCCTTGTTCAGAGTTTCTCTGAAATGCTCTGCCCATCTTGTTTCCTGTCCCTCTGCTGTCGTGATGAGATTTCCTTGCTTATCTCTTACTAATGTACGAGTAATATTGTTTGCACCTCGTTTTCCGCTGATGAATTTAGTTATTTTGTATACTGTGCTTTGTTCATTTCTCAGTGCTGCCTCTTCTGCCTGTCTTGCAAGATGGTCTAGGAAATTCCTTTTGTTGGCTCGGGTTTGGCTTTTAACTTCTTTGTCCAGCTGACTGTACTGTTCGCTATATAGTTGCTTTAACCTGGGGGACTTTGCTTCAGTTTTCTTTCATTTCATTTTCTTTCTCTTCTTTATGGTGTTTAATGTTTCTGGTGTTATCAAGTCTTGCTTCTTCTTTTCCTGGAATCCCAAGCATGATTTGCTGCTTTCCTTATATATTGTTGAAATGGTGTTGAATTTCTTGTCTATATCATCAGTCAATGTCTTTTTCTGACTTTTGGTAAATTGATATCGCTTCTTTATATCAGCGTCATACTCCATAAGGAGCAAACACATAAATGATTATGACTAGGCGTCAAAGGTGGTGATACATGCATTGTTGTTTTGTTTGTTTGTTACAGAAAGTATCGAGAGTAAAAGGCAACAGGTGGTGATACATGCATTGTTGTTTTGTTTGTTTGTTACAGAAAGTATCGAGAGTAAAAGGCAAAAGGTGGTGATACATGCATTGTTGTTTTGTTTGTTTGTTACAGAAAGTATCGAGAGTAAAAGGCAACAGGTGGTGATACATGCATTGTTGTTTTGTTTGTTTGTTACAGAAAGTATCGAGAGTAAAAGGCAACAGGTGGTGATACATGCGTTGTTGTTTTGTTTGTTTGTTACAGAAAGTATCGAGAGTAAAAGGCAACAGGTGGTGATACATGCATTGTTGTTTTGTTTGTTTGTTACAGAAAGTATCGAGAGTAAAAGGCAACAGGTGGTGATACATGCATTGTTGTTTTGTTTGTTTGTTACAGAAAGTATCGAGAGTAAAAGGCAACAGGTGGTGATACATGCTTTGTTGTTTTGTTTGTTTGTTACTGAAAGTATCGAGAGTAAAAGGCAACAGGTGGTGATACATGCATTGTTGTTTTGTTTGTTTGTTACAGAAAGTATCGAGAGTAAAAGGCAACAGGTGGTGATACATGCATTGTTGTTTTGTTTGTTTGTTACAGAAAGTATCGAGAGTAAAAGGCAACAGGTGGTGATACATGCATTGTTGTTTTGTTTGTTTGTTACAGAAAGTATCGAGAGTAAAAGGCAACAGGTGGTGATACATGCATTGTTGTTTTGTTTGTTTGTTACAGAAAGTATCGAGAGTAAAAGGCAACAGGTGGTGATACATGCATTGTTGTTTTGTTTGTTTGTTACAGAAAGATTCGAGAGTAAAAGGCAACAGGTGGTGATACATGCATTGTTGTTTTGTTTGTTTGTTACAGAAAGTATCGAGAGTAAAAGGCAACAGGTGGTGATACATGCATTGTTGTTTTGTTTGTTTGTTACAGAAAGTATCGAGAGTAAAAGGCAACAGGTGGTGATACATGCATTGTTGTTTTGTTTGTTTGTTACAGAAAGTATCGAGAGTAAAAGGCAACAGGTGGTGATACATGCATTGTTGTTTTGTTTGTTTGTTACAGAAAGTATCGAGAGTAAAAGGCAACAGGTGGTGATACATGCATTGTTGTTTTGTTTGTTTGTTACAGAAAGTATCGAGAGTAAAAGGCAACAGGTGGTGATACATGCATTGTTGTTTTGTTTGTTTGTTACAGAAAGTATCGAGAGTAAAAGGCAACAGGTGGTGATACATGCATTGTTGTTTTGTTTGTTTGTTACAGAAAGTATCGAGAGTAAAAGGCAACAGGTGGTGATACATGCGTTGTTGTTTTGTTTGTTTGTTACAGAAAGTATCGAGAGTAAAAGGCAACAGGTGGTGATACATGCATTGTTGTTTTGTTTGTTTGTTACAGAAAGTATCGAGAGTAAAAGGCAACAGGTGGTGATACATGCATTGTTGTTTTGTTTGTTTGTTACAGAAAGTATCGAGAGTAAAAGGCAACATGTGGTGATACATGCTTTGTTGTTTTGTTTGTTTGTTACTGAAAGTATCGAGAGTAAAAGGCAACAGGTGGTGATACATGCATTGTTGTTTTGTTTGTTTGTTACAGAAAGTATCGAGAGTAAAAGGCAACAGGTGGTGATACATGCATTGTTGTTTTGTTTGTTTGTTACAGAAAGTATCGAGAGTAAAAGGCAACAGGTGGTGATACATGCATTGTTGTTTTGTTTGTTTGTTACAGAAAGTATCGAGAGTAAAAGGCAACAGGTGGTGATACATGCATTGTTGTTTTGTTTGTTTGTTACAGAAAGATTCGAGAGTAAAAGGCAACAGGTGGTGATACATGCATTTTTGTTTGTTTGTTACAGAAAGATTCGAGAGTAAAAGGCAACAGGTGGTGATACATGCATTGTTGTTTTGTTTGTTTGTTACAGAAAGATTCGAGAGTAAAAGGCAACAGGTGGTGATACATGCATTGTTGTTTTGTTTGTTTGTTACAGAAAGTATCGAGAGTAAAAGGCAACAGGTGGTAATACATGCATTGTTGTTTTGTTTGTTTGTTACAGAAAGTATCGAGAGTAAAAGGCAACAGGTGGTGATACATGCATTGTTGTTTTGTTTGTTTGTTACAGAAAGTATCGAGAGTAAAAGGCAACAGGTGGTGATACATGCATTGTTGTTTGTTTGTTTGTTTGTTACAGAAAGTATCGAGAGTAAAAGGCAACAGGTGGTGATACATGCATTGTTGTTTTGTTTGTTTGTTACAGAAAGTATCGAGAGTAAAAGGCAACAGGTGGTGATACATGCGTTGTTGTTTTGTTTGTTTGTTACAGAAAGTATCGAGAGTAAAAGGCAACAGGTGGTGATACATGCATTGTTGTTTTGTTTGTTTGTTACAGAAAGTATCGAGAGTAAAAGGCAACAGGTGGTGATACATGCGTTGTTGTTTTGTGTTTGTTACAGAAAGTATCGAGAGTAAAAGGCAACAGGTGGTGATACATGCGTTGTTGTTTTGTTTGTTTGTTACAGAAAGTATCGAGAGTAAAAGGCAACAGGTGGTGATACATGCGTTGTTGTTTTGTTTATTTTTAACAGAAAGTATCGAGAGTAAAAGGCAACAGGTGGTGATACATGCATTGTTGTTTTGTTTGTTTGTTACAGAAAGTATCGAGAGTAAAAGGCAACAGGTGGTGATACATGCATTGTTGGTTTGTTTGTTACAGAAAGTATCGAGAGTAAAAGGCAACAGGTGGTGATACATGCATTGTTGTTTTGTTTGTTTGTTACAGAAAGTATCGAGAGTAAAAGGCAACAGGTGGTGATACATGCATTGTTGTTTTGTTTGTTTGTTACAGAAAGTATCGAGAGTAAAAGGCAACAGGTGGTGATACATGCATTGTTGTTTTGTTTGTTTGTTACAGAAAGTATCGAGAGTAAAAGGCAACAGGTGGTGATACATGCATTGTTGTTTTGTTTGTTTGTTACAGAAAGTATCGAGAGTAAAAGGCAACAGGTGGTGATACATGCATTGTTGTTTTGTTTGTTTGTTACAGAAAGTATCGAGAGTAAAAGGCAACAGGTGGTGATACATGCATTGTTGTTTTGTTTGTTTGTTACAGAAAGTATCGAGAGTAAAAGGCAACAGGTGGTGATACATGCATTGTTGTTTTTGTTTGTTACAGAAAGTATCGAGAGTAAAAGGCAACAGGTGGTCCCATAGCAGATACTGCTGTAGGGGAGTGAAGTGTTAGAGACTTCACCATACTAGGTCCAGTTCCAGTGGTGGGGTTACCAGTTCCCTTCCTCGCTTCCTTTTTCTTCCCTAACTCAAAGAGCAGAGTCAGGTACCCATTTACAGATGGGTAGACTGGAGCGTGTTTGTACATTGACTCGAACCCGACACCTTTGCCACGAGAGACTAGTGCTCTAACCCCTTTGTCAATCGGACTCATGGAGAGTATGACTGCCTAATAAAAATCTATGTATATTACATAATGTAATTAGAAAATTAACAATTGTAACTATTTTTGTGGACAATGCTTATCATCTGGCAGTCACCCAGTAGTTCTCCTCCATTTGAACAGAGTTGTCATACTTGAACATGTAGTAAAGTGCTATCTTACGAGTTTGATTTCTCATTAAGGCAGACTGCATAATTCATGACCAGAAGCCTCTGCAACAACTCTCCCGTCTAGAGAATTGTATTCTGTTTAAATTATGGAGAAATTTGTTGTGGTGATGAATGATTGGTTAATTGGCTACATGATTGCTTTGAATGATTGATTATCTTCTTAGTTACATTGACTGGTTCTCTTCTTGCTATCCTTTCAGGCAATGCGTGGAAAAGGAAGACGGCATTAGCATAGAAGATGACAACACAGATGCTGTTTAATACATATGATGCGGGAACGTGTATGAGGATCAATTTCAGACACTGTTGTCCTCATTTCTAAAATAAAATGTTTTAAAGTCTATAACATTAGGTTTGTTTACATGTTAAGTATTATACCGTTTTTATACCACAAATGAGAGCAGTTTCCATAGATGAAATATCCACTGTTAAACCTATCTACACTGCACACAAGCTTCCAGTTTGGAAACAAAATCGTTTCCCTAAAATGATAGAAAACATTCCTGGAATTAAAAGAAAAAAGAGCAAAACTGCAACAGATAGAAAATCCATAGCGACAAAATACATAGAGAAACATTACCCACGCAACACCTGGACCCATGCATGCACAGATGGATCAGCAACAAATGCAACAGAAAATGGGGGGAGGGGGGTATCTTTCTGACCTTAAGCACTGGTGCAGAAAAAAAGGCTGTCAGTGGCGACAGGACGATTCTCCAGCAACTTCAGAGCAGAGGCCTTGAAAACTGCAGCAGAGGTTATATTGACAGAAGAAAGCACAGAGAGACAAGTTGCTTTCTTTACCGATGCTCAGTCAGTAATTGCAACGTTGAAAAGACAAAATAATACAGACCTGGATGATCTCAGAATAGTGCTCCACAAACTTTGTCAACAATTCAAAAATGTTGTGATCCAATGGATCCCATCTCATTGTAACATCACCGGCAATGAAGAGGCTGACAGAATGGCAAAAGAAGGTTCACATCTACCTCAGCCTGATGCAAGCATAACTTTTGAGGAGGCAAAGAGTTTTATCAGAATCAGATACAGAAACAAATGGGATGTTGAACATCCAGGGCACACATAGAATGATGCTTACTACCAGCTCCACAGAAGAGAACAAGTGGTAATCTTCAGACTCCGCACTGGCCACAACAGATTGAGATACCATCTATTCAACAAGCTAAAGATAGGAACTACCGATCAGTGTAACTGTGGCACTGATAAAATGACTACTGAACATCTGCTTCAAAGTTGCCCCTTATATGTGGTACAGAGAAAGTGCATATGGCCGACGCCAGCTCCTTTCGCGGAAAAGCTTTACGGGGATTCAAATAGCCTCAAACTGACTATTGCTTTCTTTGAGAACATTCAAGTGGACGTCTGAGAGTGTACGAAGAAGAAGATACCGTTATTTTTAGCTAAGAGCTGCAGGATAAACATCTTTATCCGTGGACTGAATTGGTGAATATGGTGTGAATAGTTCATGTCAAAGAGAATATAAGGATAACATACAGTTAAGTAAGAGGGCATATAGCTCTTAGATTCATCATAGAATTGCTCCAGTCCTGTTCAGTGCTGGATTAAGACCAACTGATGCCTTAAGCACAGCCCAACAATGTTGCCTCCCTTGGTCCTTCTATTGCTTAACTGACAAGATATTAAGACTCAATAAATGCTGACGGTGAAAAAGAGAGATTGAAAATTCATTCGTGCAGAAAAACGTTGGTTAGACAGTCAAACATATTGAACTCTAGGTCTTTGTCTGACACTTTTTAAAGTTTAGTCACACACCGTACGGTACCATCAAAAACGTTTTTTTTTTTTACAATTCAGATTAAAGTCGAACACAGCAGATTAGGACAGTTACAGATAATTCGACATAAGTCAAGTGTGGCAGTGAAACAGTTGAGAGTTAAGGGCATGATAGCTAGGGGGAAAAAACCTGTGGTGCGCCCCCCCCCCCTTCCTTTCCGCGTCCCTTGGTGCCCTAAGCATGTACTTATTTTGCTAAATGGTTAATCCAGCACTTGTTCTGTTTTAACTTGTGCATATTTTAATGTGTTTTCCTTCCTGGGTTTTTCTTGCCTATAATCTGTGTCAGTAATTTGGGTCCTGTGACACAAACGTAAAAATAAGAACTAGCTTTTAGTGGTAAGAATAAAGATAACAAGAATAAGATGTTTAACGTGTAGATTGTGACGCTCTGCTTGCTTATCACGATTACGTCCATTAGTTGTGTGCAGCTCACGTCTGCTTGTAAGATTTGTACCACTAACTAAAGATAATGGTGACGGGACAGACACTATATGTAAATCACAAAACAGAAGAATATGAAGCATATAGAGAAATATACCCATGAGCTGGTCATACAGCATGAGAAGGAAACAAACACCGACTTAAGGTAGAAGTATACCTTGATAGGGTAACAAACTCAAATTTTCCTTTCAGAATCAAACAACCATGGGTATAGTGTTAGTATGGACTTAAAATGTTTGTCCACATAATGACCTCATTTCTCCTTCTACTGCAGCTGCAGTGTCTATGAATCCCCTTTTCAGTGCTGTCAGGGTCTTTCCATTGCAATGTCCTTACTTGCTGAATAGATCCTGTGCAGCGTTCTCCTGTATGCTTTCTTTGCCATGGGTTGACTTGTGTTCATGTATATTGAAAAATTCTGCAATGCACTGTGGCCTTTCCCAATAGAACGCACAAATGCCACCATTCGCACATTTACTTCTTTGTTTGTGAGTAGCTGAAGATGAAACATCAGAAGTATTGAAATTGGCATTCCATTCGCCACAGTTTGTGCACTTGATACTGATTTCATGACAAAAGCCATTCCGAGTCTCTTCGACGATCTCACAGGTTAGTGAGTACTGATAACATTTGTCACATCTAAAGTTAGCGCATAAAAACCCAAACAGTAGTTTTACATCCATAAGGATAAACCCATTTCCTCTGTTGTCATTTTTAGCTTGTCCTTCACTTTCTTGGACCTTTATTTTCTTTGCTGAGGAGCACAGAGGCTTTATAGCGTCACTATCGACAATAGGTGTCTCATTTTCAGGCAACAGTTTGTTGGTGTACACGCTTCCCAGTCTTTGTCTTATTTCCCATTGTGAACAAAAGAAGCTCTGCTAACTACTATTATACAGAATCAGTATAAAACTAGCAATAAATAGAGTTGATGTTTGTAAAAATGCACAATGCATGTAACAAATGTTGAAATTTACGATCAAAGCTTTCTAGACACACACTTTTGAAAAATTCATAAGAAATCATTGAGTGATTCCCCGTGGAAAAATTATAATTATCTTTTTCCTGTTGCCTCAGTATAATTATAATTTCGCAGTTTTACAATTACGCACCTTCATGTTGGGTCATTATTCACATGGTAACCAACTATAAACATTGGTTGCTATGCAAACCACTCAAGGGGTGTGTGTAGAAAAACACTGATTCCTATCAAACCAGAGTATCTCTAAGCTTCTATAAATTATTTTTAGTACAAGAACATGTTGGCGATGATTTAAAGCATGAAAATGAAAATTGTTGGATTTTTATTTTTTTAACCTTTTCTGGGTATACTACTACCTTAATTCAACAAACACGCTGGTGGTCGTAGGAAATAGAGAAAACAATGCAACCATCTAAGGGCATGACACTTTCTTGTGATGAGCCTACGTTCTTTATAGCTTTAATTATATTTTGGGTACCTCAAATGTCTCTTTCTTGCTAGCTCCTCGTCTTTTCCGATAGTTTTGTTGTCATTTTATTTTTAAAGCCATGTGTTCAGTCTCCTACAAAACAAACTCACAAAAATAGAGAGAGAGAGAGAGAGAGAGAGAGAGAGAGAGAGAGAGAGAGAGAGAGAGAAGTTGGGTGAGGACGTCACAAGGTGATTTGGTTTTTGTCAAATGGCAAAGATGAATGTAGGATGAAATCCCCTAGGCCCCCTATGGTAATGGCTCTAAGTATGGAGGCCTACTTAGGACAACAAGAGTAAATGAGAGAAGGTGATTCCTCTCTGAGAAATAAGGTTTCAGCAGGTATTCTGGTCTCCAACTTCACTCTGGGATCCCAAAAGATACAAGATCCCCCACTCCTGGTCTAGCTGGAAGAAAACAATAATACACCCACAGCACAAAAGATATAAAGAAGTGATAAACTAAGTTGTAAATTTATTTACACACACACACACATATATATATATATATATATATATATATATATATATATATATATATATATATATATATATAACTCAAACTAAGTATATGGTGCAAGATAATATAATCCACAAACATTAAAAAAATGATATAGACTGAATTAATTAACAATTCAATTGCTCTTAACTTGAGACGGGACTGGGGAGAAATATGACGAAAAGTCGTCAGTCCCACAAATAGGTGAACTAGATTGGATAATAATGAAATGGCAAGTATACTGCTAGCTGACGAATAAAATAAAATAATGATATGCTTGTACGACACAGTCTATTAACCTACCACTTTGGATAACTACACTTGAAAAGGATATTGGACACTCTGGCTATGTTTTCTGACGTTCTTATAAGTCGTCTATCTGACCATTGATGGTTGTCTGGGACAAGGACACTGGCTTTTATGAACGTTTATGTTGCGCCTCAGTACTATCTGGCGATTACTGCTGAGTACTGTTGTATACCTATGGTTGACTGGGTCAGTAATTACGGCTGGCGGGAAATGGTGAAAGACTTGGATGTCTTAAAACCATCAAGATTTTTGGGACACCCCGTGACATACGTGGCTGCAAATTGGTCTAGTGACAAGCTATATATCGAGAGGAGTAGAGAAACGACAGTAATTCTTACTTATGCCGAAGCTGATAGTCCAATATCTGTCAGATATTACACACAAAAAACATTCGTAAGCCCTAGTCTAATAGGTAGTTATTTTTAGTGATCGTATTAGTAGTGTTATGACGTAATACCTCCGCAAGTCGCGTGCACGTTTAGCTGTGATGAACATGACTAAGTAATGGCATTATATATATATGATACAATCAATGATAGTATAGGACGTGTTAATACATCTTGGTATCATAGCATGTCATTATAGTAATTAGTAAATTTCTCATTTGTGAAATCAGTTACATTTTTAACAGTTTGTCTTTGTACACAATTTTACAAATGTCTATGCCAGTTGAATAAAAAACTCAACTGCGGCGAAAAATGAAATAGAAACAGTCTGACACAGCGAGCCTTCACAGTAATTCAGATTATGAGAAGAAAAATGTATGTCCCTGATTAACCTGAAAAACAATGATTACTCAGAGTATAAACGTCTTCATGCTTTGAATAATAAATGAAGGATTTATTTAAAAAAAAGGTTTATTTAAAAAATAATTTATCATTTATCCTATTGAAGTTTATTATTTGAGAAGATTTTGAAAATAAGTTTTGCCGGTAAATTAATACCGGAGAGTGGAGAACTAGAAAAGGATGATCAGTACCAAACTTCCCATTCTTTAAATAGGATCGTCCCGTATATTCATTGTCACGTCCCGCTGAGTGAGTATAAAACACGATGAGTATAAAACATGACTAATGTAGTTCCCTTGTAAAAATAATTTTCAGTAATGTTCACATTGGCTCCTAACAGAAAACTTAAATGCTTAACAGGACAAGAAGTACTTGTGAGGAGTGTATGTTTCCAGCCATTAACGCACCTAACAAGATGATATTACTTGGCAATACAATCAGAGTAACGCCTGGTGGTTCATTTCAATTTGTGCTCAATAAAACATAGTATACAAGAGATTTAATTGATTTCATTCAGTACATCAAATTATCTGTGAAGCATAAGACTTCTGCAAGCTTAAACGCTCATCCCTCTTATCCTGTGCCATCCGCTCAAGGTCTTTCCCTGTCTTCAGAAGAGATTTACGGGTATGTAAATTTTTTCGCCCTGTCTGCAGAATGGGAGAAGACCGGCGACCATGACAAATATGGGAAACCAAGAGCCAGGGATTCAGACCTCCAGGACGACCCAGAGTTCGCTGTGAGGACACCCTTAGACAATCGCTGAAGGACCGAGGACTTGATTGGAACCAGGCCAGGAGGAAGACAGCTAAAAGGATAGTATGGCGATCTCTCTGGCAAACCTCTACAGCCCATGGTAGAAGAGGAACGAATAAGTAAGTAAGTGAGCGTTAACAGGGCCCGAAAAGAAGGGGGGGGGGGGATAGTAACGTTGTACCCTACAAGACATGCTGCAGAACTCGATTAAGGAGCAATAGGAGGTTACCCCTTTCTGTAGAAATGTGGCAGATTATCTGTTCTGCTCTGCGGTAGTGGTCCACTAATGGCATAATTTCGAGTAAAAGGATGAGGGTTTTCAAAAGGATCAACCATCGCTCAAGATTTCTCTTTGCAGATATATAAATAGAAGAATGATACTTCTGTTTCAGGGAGTCTCACGGGGATGTGTAGAATGGCAGGTGTAACAACTGAGTCATCTAAGTTGTTACAAACTTAGTATTCTCCGCACGCTTCTGTGAGAAAATATGTGTGGCTCGTATTAAATGAGCCATCAGCTGTAGGTGATTCAGCAAAATATTAATTTTTTAGCTCCATATTTATTTATAAAATGAGTCATACTTGTGCAGACATCAAATTCACTCAAATAATTGACTAACCCAACTAATTATTTATGTTTACATGTAAAACACGATATTTAATTCCTAGTGTTCCAATATGCAAGATTGTTAAATCACGATAAACTAAAGGATGAGCTGTGTTTTGCACGTCGCACCCATCGTTATCTCTTAAATGACCGTCGGTTTTAACAATATCAGACTCGTTCATCATCGTTAACCGTGCGGTCGGAACTAGTTGCATCATCTAAATTCGGTGTCAAGACATTTAATTCCTGATAATAACACTGGCTAACAAAAAAAAATTTTTTTTTTCTTTCTCTAACATTTCTATGTTTTTCTGGTCAATTTTAATGCGCTGTTTTTAAATCTGCAAACCGTTTTTCTCTATCAGGTCGGGATCTCGAGAAATACGCAATTGAAGTTTTTTAACAACGCATACAGTATTATAACATCATTCGTACAAGAAGTATAACAGTTATGTAGGCTTGAATTTCTTTGCAGTCGACTTTTGTCGGTGAATGGCATGTGGTACATCGCGATGAAACATCCAACAATAATCGGCAAGCATGGTCACACTCCACCGTCCTTGATAACGTGACTCCATTACGGCGATATCTTGATGGAATCGTTCTCCATGTTCATCGCTGACTTCGCCAAGGTTGTCAGGGAAAAAGTCAAGATGCGAATCGAGCAAATGGATTTTGAGGGACATGTTACAGCCCATAATTCTGTATGCATCTATGCACTGCTTAACAATATGCACATAGTCGACAGATTTGTGATTTCCCAGAAAGTTATCGACGATCGATTTGAATGCCATCCATGCGTGAAGTTCACTACCATGTAACAAGTTCTCGAATTGTTTGTCTGCAATAACTTTCCTAATATGAGGTCCTACAAAGATACCTTCCTTTATCTTTGCATCGCTAACTTGCGGAAACTTTTCTCGAAGATAAGTGAAAGCTTTGCTCATTTTATCTAATGCTTTTACGAAATTCTTCATGAGCCCCAACTTTATATGTAACGGTGTTAAAATGATGCTGTCTTTGTTAACTAATGGCTCGTGTATTACATTTTTATGCCCGAGCTGCATACGATCCCTGATAGGCCACACCTTTCTTGCATAATGTTCCTGTCTGTTGCGGCTGTCCCATTCACATAGGAAGCAACAAAATTTAGTATACCCAGTCTGCATGCCCGTGAGAATTGCAATGACCTTTAGGTCTCCACAAATCCGCCATTGGTAGTCATTGTACTTTATTTTTGCCAAAAGTATAGCCATATTGTCATAAGTTTCTTTCATATGAACAGAGTAGGCGACTGGAATTTTGCAATAGCAAATGTCATCATCCATCTCAAAGTATTGAACAAGTTCTCTGTGTCTATGACGAAATTTAGATATCAAAGTATTGGGCGCTAAAAGATTCCATTCTTTGAGTCGCGAACCGAGTAATTCCACTTGTCCTTTGGTAAGAGCGAGATCACGTATTAGATCTGAAAGGTTAATTAAGTGAACACCATCATTCACCGGTATATAATCCGAGTCAGAATTAGTTTCTGAAGCAGGTAAACTATCACTTTCTGATGGTTCATTCACGTCCAACGGATATTGTTCTGGTGGAACTGGGATCGGACACGTGATTGGATCACGAGACACTGGTTTCGAAACCGATTCAATATTTGGATAAACCACAGACTTTCTAGTTTTAAAAGTGAAACCATGGATATTTGTCAAGCAGAAGTAACAATCAGTAGCGTAATTTGTCTTGTTCATCATTGCCATATTACTGGCACTCCAAAAGGCATCGACTTATGCTTCGGCGATTTTCGTAACCAACCTGCCAATGTATTTGCACAAAGTCGAAAAAACTGCATTTGGCTTCCAAGATTTATTTGCATCATCAACTTTCGAATCGAAATAAAGTTCATATGCTTTCTTTAGTAATGGTGTAAAGTTTTTCTGGTGAACACGATCGGTAAAATATCCGCACACGTAACAGAACAGATCAGCCGAATTTCTACAACTTCTAGAAGCCATATTTCGCTCAGAATTATTTCAAAATACAGTAACTATTGGAAAAATAGCGTAACATATGTCATGCATCTTTTAGCAGTATAAAAAGTGGAATTATTTTGCATTTTATTAATTTTTAATAAGTTATGTAGTAAAAATGAAACGGAGCACATAACGGTTTCCCAAAAATATATGTATTCACAAATATCTTAAAAACCTGACGTGATAGAGATAAACGGATTTCAAATTTGAAATCAGCGCAAAAAACTGACATAAGAACACTTATTCTTATATAAGAAAGAAAAATGTTGTTTGTCAGTGTAATATCCCCCAAGACTGACGTGTGTGTTTTATCTAACAAACATCTCAGCGCGGTAACAAAACTTGCTTCTATCAGTAAACTATCTGTCCAAGCTATACAACCGACTGAAACGCCAGTCTAAATGTTGACTTAAACGTTATTGTTCCATCTGACAAGCGATGTCTGATCACAATCAAAGGAAACGCGACATGTGCAGTCAAGTCTAACCGTGTGGGTGTGACGGTGACGTACAAAGAATGAGATAATATCGCTAGATGAAGGAGTAAAAGGGAGATAATGCAGGAAGAAAAAGGGAATGGTCGAATAGATGACGGTCGTACATTCTGTTCGTGTCGTCACAAAAGCATAAAGCAAAAATATTTAAAAAAATCAACAACGTGAAAAACACATGGAGAACAAAACTGCAGAATACTTAAAAGGAATAAAGAATAAGGAGAAATGTCTCGAAATAACAGCACAGAGAAAGAAGGCATGATTAGTGTTTAGTGAAGACATATGCTCCACAGGTAGCTGGAGGGTAATTGACTGTAGTCCACTGTTACTGGGCGTCAGTTGCGAATACTGGTTCACAATAACTGACGTGACCATAGTTGACGTCTACGGGCAATGAGTACGTTAGATACCACAGGCGTAAAAAGGAACTCCAAAACTAAACGTCTGTACTTTTAGGTAACAGCTGCAAGATTTATATCTTTCTTTGCTGACGGAACTGGTAAATATGGTGTGAATATATCATCTTTTGCATAATATTAGGTACATTATAATGGTGAAATATTCTGTATGAATGTTGGAGAACTCACGTAGTTCTATATCCTAATCACGCAACAGACCTGACTGGAATCGAACAACCAGCTGACGACCAATCAAAATGTCCAGTAGATTCTTAAACTTCATGTATCTCATTACAGACTTCCGACGAAGCAAACTCATTACATTCATCTTCTCCTCGGAAACAAGTCTCACAAACCACTCACCACTGGAGCAGGATGAGACACGCAACTTTGACTAAGCACTCAGTATTTCCCACACAGATGGATTTTGTCTGCTAAACTCCTTTCGCTACAAAAGCCCAATTCTTAGCAACAAAACATTCACTCACGTTTTCAAACCTATTCTCATAACCAATCATCTCTTACATTTTCCTCACATGACCATACACCGACAGCCTAATCTCAATCTATAATTCCATTCACACAAAGAACTACATGACACTTAATACTTAAATCATACCTAAAGGTCTTTTATATTTGGACATGCGCCCTAATATAACCGACTTGGTTTAATAGGACGCGCCTCGCCAAAACGGGGCAATATTTATTATTGTTATTTTTTTTTTAAATACAGAAGAAAATAGCTCATGCAGTAAACAAATAGAGACAAACTCATTGATATCTAATTCAAATCGTAAGCACATCCTACTATCCGAAGTATTGTTCATTCACAGCACAAGTTCACGACACCTGCTTAAAACCTAACATGATAATGACAAGTTTTTCACGTATGATGTATCTGATTACCGGTTGATTCTGGTTTCTGTGACATAACCTAAAGTTATGGTAAATCATGTGTATTAGTTTCGAACCTTTTATAATTCAAAATAGCGATGCCAAGACGTAGTTTTTAAGAGACAAGGGTACTGGAAGACAAGTGTTTCAAACAGCAAAAAACAGCGTTCAGTAACATGATACGCGTCGTATGCAACAAATGGAAGTTGAAAAGAGAGTTCACGGGCAGTGGTACATTGTGTCTCAGTTTTGCTGTATTGTTTTGATTTCTGTGTCATTTTTATTAATAACAAAGAGTGATGCGTTTTTACCGCCAAAGTAAAGTGTCCCTTTTAAAAGAAATATCATAATCTGATCAGTTTCAACTTTGAGAAAATGCCTATTTTCGTATTAAAACAAAACGCAAAATAAATAGTACAGCAAGATAGTTATACTTCAAGTCATGGACTGTAAGAAAAGTAAATGTGCAATATTGTGTGACAACAGGAAAGGCTGAAGGAAAAGAGAGAAACAGGACGACAAAGAGAAGATGGTACAGGACATTTGGCATCATGGCATGGAAAAAGTCAACAACAGAATTAATAAACAGCAACAATGGGGTCAGGGAATCCCCAGTCAGTGGTAGACCATAAAAACATTCAGAAGTCAACTGGATAGAAAAGAGAAAACGATGAGGAAGACGTAGGAAGAACTTGAACTGATGACACGTGACAGGAGGACTTGGCATTTGTTTATTGACATCCTATGCTACTTGGGGAGCTGACGGGTATTGACTTATTGCTTGATTGACTGGGGACATGAGGTTGTGGAGAGACATGATCACCTACGCCGCCTGGCATGGTACTTGAAGAAATAGATACGATCACTTCAATTTGAACAAAGTATGATGTAAGATGTCCTTACTTCAGGTTATATCACACATAAATGTAGAAACAAATGTTCATTTTCATCCGACTGCAGGTGTCCGTGAAGATAACGTTCAACTCTGCTGATGTGTTAAGAGAAACTAGAAAAGAGCAGTGGAAGATGAAGCTAGGACAGTTCGGATAACATGGACAGAGATGAAAAAGACAGCCTAAAAAAAAAAATAAAGCTGCAGCACTATGATTATATCGCCGCTAGGCGTGATGGGAAACTACAACAGAGAAAATCAATCTGCTGTTGCCCTTAAGACGCCACAAGGCGTGATGGCCTCTGACTGCTTGGTCGGTCTTTGGCTAAGGACGGAAGAAGAAGAAGAACTATG
The DNA here is from genome assembly GCA_024509875.1 of Oreohelix idahoensis. Lineage (NCBI taxonomy): Eukaryota > Metazoa > Mollusca > Gastropoda > Stylommatophora > Oreohelicidae > Oreohelix > Oreohelix idahoensis. Next base: position 106,656 of record JAMPIV010018660.1, read on the forward strand.
ATTATATGGAACAAAAAAGGAGAGTGAATGATGGTGTAACTGCTTACTGTACTAAAAATTGACCAACCCAGGAGTTGCACAACATAACAGAATTTATATTACCAACATGAGAACTAACACGTAACCACCAGAACAACTGAGAGCGATAAAGATAAAAAAGGTAAAGGATCCCTTTACACGCCCATTGAGGCATATTGGGAATATGGTGTTAGGCCCATATTTTCTTGACCATCGTCACACTAGGGGTGATGTGGTCAGCATCACGCCGGCCGCCTTAACATTCCCAGAAGTTGCTCTGGTACACAATTCATGAGGCTGGGTCGACCCCGGAGCCGTTTGAGGTCTAAACAATCCCACCTCAATTGAGGATTGAACCATGGACCACCGAGCCAGGAAGCCAGTAAATAAATATTAGACAAACATAAAGGTATGTTTTCAGGCACTAGTAAGAAATAAAGAAGTAGAACACTAGACAACAGAAAAACAACAGACGTGAGTGGCTTACCCAGGACTCAAACCCAGGACCTTCCGTGCGACAACCCGCCTAGCTATGCAAGCGAATCACACTATCCTCCCTGCCATCTAGGCATCACCAAAAAATGGTGCTTCGATGACGGGTCATTAGTGCGACCCGCAACACATAACACCGGAAATTTACCATGGGCAGTCCAACCTAGGAAGCCAGTGCACTAACCACGGCACTACCGCGATAAAGGAAGGAAAAAAAAACACTTAAAAAGTAATTTTTCACCACTCGACATTAGTGCCAGAAGTAAACTAAACCACCAGTTAAAACCAAAACCAACAATATCCAGTAGACAAACACATTTAAGATCGCATAACAATTGCAATAAAAAAGATGGAAAAGGATAGAATGAAAAAAAACACAACTTCCTGACCCTTCAAAACGCAGCAAAGTAAAGAGAGATTAACCTAGGAACAAGGAAGGAGATACGCCACAAACACAATAGTCATTACGCAAAGCCATAACGAACGGCAGAAAAACTGCAACCTGTAAGAACCAAACGCAATAAAAATAACCAATGTAATATGCTATACAGAAAAAAGAACACTATATACCAAAACTATAACCCACAAGTTGAACCGGGTATCCCATGTACAAGACAGACGCCAGTTTTCCTATGCATGGAACAAAAACCAAACCAGTGAGTAACTGCTGCTAAGTTGAGAACTCAAAAGAGCATCGCCCGATTGCTCCATCTCAATTAACTTATCAGTGACACGTTCATTTTCAACCTCCCCGATTTCGAAAATGAGCGATATTCGATAACGACAAACAGCCAATGATGATATGTATTGAATTCTCAGAATCGAATTGATTACAATCAGTTAACAAATGGAAATGGTCAATATTTGTCCACTCTGGCGGAAAAAGCTAATACATTTCCCGTAATCTGTATTTTTTATTCAATACACGAGATTTGAAAATATAATGCTCGTTGCAGTGTTGACCGCTTATAAAAGTCGTGCCACTTGTAAATTTTCGTTTCTTTCCTCGGATATATGGGGTAGATACAGTAGTCTGTTTTGTTTCATTTGCTTGCGTTTTACTAGTTCAGTTTCTAACAGTTGTCATTTTTATTACTTCGATCAAGCACAAGTTAAATACGGGGAATCCCGCCTTCTGCTATTCTAAACTAATCAACAGCACCAATTTACTTCATTTATATAGATTAAACTTTTAATTTTTTTTTTTTTTAAATGGATTGAGAAGAAATTGTGAGAAATTTAAATTTACGCTGATATGGACAAATATGTGAATCGTTGTGGCTAGTTATTGTACATCTACTTTTAATTACTGTACTCTGTTTTAAACTAACTGGAAGGGCGAAATTATGCAATGATCAGATATCAGAATTATTATCTTGAATTAGCGACAAAACTATATATCCTAAGTATAACCCATCAGATGCTGAACGGGATATTATTTCTTCATATATATATATGAGTAACCAGGAGGACATGCACACCATCATAGCTGGCAGACGCTGGAGTTGGGTTGGCCACGTCCTCAGAAGGGACCCTGATACCATCACAAGAACAGCTATGCTATGGACCACCGAGGGAAAGCGAAAAAGAGGCCGACCAAAGACAACTTGGCGGAGAACTGTGGAAGCTTAGATGCAAAGAATGAACCAGAGTTGGGGCACTGTACGAAGGATGGCCGCCGACCGAGCAAAGTGGAATCAATTTGTTGCTGCCCTACAAGACGCCACCAAGCGTGATGGCCGCTGACTGCTTTGACGGTTGGTGGTTATGGATCAAAAAGAAAGAAGAAGATATATATATATATATATATATATATATATATATATATATATATATATATATATATATATATATATATATATATATATATATATATATATATATATATATATATATATATATATATAAACTGTACTGTTGTTAAAACGTAGCCGGCAGTCGTGATGACGGCAAACATCAGATATTTGAATATGTCAACTTCTGTTTTGGTAAAGAAAACGTTCAAAGGTGTTAACAACATTGCACAATCTATTTATACGCTCTGATTACGCCTCTGTGGGAAGTAGGCACTTAATATCAGATCAAAGTGTTTGTACTGTTCAATTCGCTGACCATTTAATGGCGTGATTAGCGTTAAACGGTTAAGGAGCATTAGCTTATTTAAGCGGTAACAAATGTAGAACCGATAGTTCCATTTGTTTCTACTAGTGTTTCTGACGTTTCCCAACTTTAAATTTCCCGGAAGTCGGGAATACCTTTTGGGTTTTTCCCAGGACCCGGGAAAGTATATATATATATATATATATATATATATATATATATATATATATATATATATATATATATATATATATATATATATATATATATATATATATATATATATATATATATATATATATATATGTATATATGTATATATATATATATGATAGGAAACTCTATACAGAGCGATACAACAGGAGGCAATCTGATCATCAGAAGTGTCCCCTGTCGATCAAGTGTTTCGGCCCCTTAATCTCCTTTGCACTCTAAAAGGGGTGGGGGGGGGGTGGGAACTTGGGTCATGACTCCCAATTGCCGTTCTCATGTTGTTTTGTGCAGAGAACTGAACCGACTCCACCTTGGTTGCAGCTTTCAAGTTCACTCCTGTTTTCTGCCATCTGGAGGCAATTGTGAAAGTAACCCGTATGTTGAAAATAAATTTCTGATCTCTTCTGTTCTCATTTGTCCTCAATTTTTTTGTGGTGGGTTACTTCCCATTGCCTCCTTGACTCCAAACACTTTGCAACAGTGAAGATATATTACGTCGCCAAAGATTTCCAGCTTTTTCTCCAAGGTTATCTGCTTCAGGGAGCCACGGTAGCGTAGTGGTTAGTGCACTGGCTTCCTTGCTCGGTGGTCCATGGTTCGATCCCCAGTTGAGGCGTGATTTGTTAGACCGCAAACGCTCCGTGGTCGACCCAGCCTCATGAATTGGGTACCAGAACAACTCTGGGAAGGTTAAGGCGGCCGGCGTGATGCTGACCACATCACCCCTTGTGTGCCGATGGTCAAGAAAATATGGGCCTAACACCATATTCCCAATATGTCTACAATGGGCGTGTAACGGGATCCTCCCCCTTTTTATCTGCTTCAGGTTGTTATCCAACTCTTTTGACAAGGCTTTGTCCAACTGTTCCCAAAGCCCTTTTGCACTGGCAGGTGGAAACGTGATGGCATCTCATTTCCCGTGCAAGGAGTGTGTGAGATCATCATCAGGCAGATCAACTTGAATATTCTCCGGGCTATGGACTGACTCTTGGCTGAGGTCTTCTACCGTCTTATCTGTCAAAATGGAGCGCTATTGATCTACCACTAATGAGCTCCCACACCCCTTTTTCTTTCTGTGGCTTTTCATGCCTCTCTGAGTAGAGAATTTCCTACCACCGTAAGAAAATTATAAATTTTAGGATTAAAAAATAACGATTTAATTCATCAGTATTTTTATTTGTGATACAATAACTTTTAACTTTGGAGGAAAACTAAGAAATTGATAGATTAAGTTCTAGGTTTAGTTCATCTTTTTTGGCCATTTCCATTTACAAATTATCATAATTTTCGTTTGTTTCTTCCCATTTTTCATCTTTGTTTGTTTTCGTTGTCAATAACGAGATGTCGCCGAAGAATATCTTCATTAATTCTTCTGCGAAAGAATAGAACGTAATTTTTTATTAGAATGGACAATTTTCTTTCATTTTAGGCTCTCTGGATTTTGGAGGTAAGTGAGTAGGGTAATAAATTTTGTTTTCTTGCGTTCTTTGATTCTTTTTAGATGAGCTTCGTACATTTCTTCGGCTACATTTCTTCAGAACTTAAATATTTTTTTCCCAATTAAAATTAGAATACAGAAAAAGATGGGAAAATATTGAGCTCAACGTTTGTACCCGAACTGACCTGAACTGCGTCGATTAACATCTAATTGTTTGTTGTTTTAACATGATTCATTCGTGCGCCAAACAAAATCCAAGCTTAAGCGAGAAAAGATGTGTTTCGTAAATCTATTTTAATTATAAGATTTTTATTAATAAATATAATTTTCAAAATTTCCCGGTTTTCGTTAACTTATTTACCGGGACTGATCAAATTTTTTTTATTCCCGGGAATTCCCGATCCAGAAACCCTAGTTTCTACTGTAACAGTAATTGGGGGCCGCAAGATTAGAAATTACCCGGTTTTTGTTACGCAGATCTAGCGGTGAAACACACATATATAAATTACTTCTAAATTACTTATGTTGCTGAACACGCGTACTGATCCTTTCTATTGTTTGTCTCCCTCGGCTATGACAATTCTGGCTATCAATAAATAGTTCAGACTGTTCTGAACGCTATATCAAATATCCGGCCTACTGATATCTGACGATGTAACTTGCCGTGTCCGATGTGAAATCATGATTAATTTTTCAGATGGAGTGTCCACCATTAATTTGTGTAGTATCTTCTCATATAATAATTACTATTTAAAAATCAATGCTTCTTTGTACTTAATAAAGAGTAGGATCGTACATTAGTTTAAAAATTAAACTACGCGTTGGTTTAAATATTCAATTTGTTTTTTTTTTCGACTGGTACTCCCCCCTATCCAACCTCTAAATTAATATGAAACAAATATAAAGGTATGTTATCAGGCACTCGCAGGAAATAAAGAAGTAGAACACCAGACAACAGAAAAACAACAGACATGAGTGGCTTACCCAGGATTTGAACACTGGACCTTCCGTGCGACAACCCCGCCTAGCTATGCAAGCGAATCACACTATCCGCCCTGCCATCTACGCATCATCAAAAAATGATGTTTCAATGGCAGGTCAACAGTGCGAACCACAATACATGACACCAGAAGTCCACCATGGGCAGTTCAGCCTATTAATGACGCAATCACTGCTGTTGTATTTCTATCAAGCAGTATAGGCCGAATCCAACAAGACAAGGACCAGTAAATGATAGTAGACTAGAACAGTGAGAACAGGATAGTGGGTAGGTTTGGTATTGTATAAACATTTATTACACATTAGGGAGGGAAACCCGAGGCCTGTTTGTTTCATATTAATTTACTGTTTACAGGCCTCGGGTTTCCCTCCCTAATGTGTAATATATGTTTATCCAACCTCTAATTTGCTTTGCTTTTTCTCAATAATTAATTTATTTGGCATAAGCCAGTAACTACAACGCATAAATTTATAAAAGTTAACACAAATATACAATTCCAGTTGCTAATTTATTTTTTCTCTATGTGCCGGTACGCCGCCCAACTGCTGTCATTCAAAACAACGCACGATTCTTTATTTATTCATGATTATTAAACTTGTCTCTTGCTTTCATTGAACATGTTCCTCTGGGTTAGGGTCACTTTCTGTATCATTCGTTGCCAGATAAGGGATAACCTCAAAAACATGATTCAGAAATAAGTTATTGTTTTGCAGGAAAAGGTGGGAGTGCAGAACTGGCCGCTGATTTCTGCTCTCATGCATACGTAACACTAACAGACATGTTATTTTGTCTTTTGCGCAGTTTGACTGTAGCTAAAGTAATTGAGATAACTGTAGACAATATTGGACGACCCCCTGCATTACTTTTACTGTCGGACAACACTTACTGACTGTTATCAATACAGTGCAAAGTGAGAAATCCAGGATCAAAATGTCTAGGAAAAATTCTCTGATATATTGTTCAGCCCTCATGTTTATCTGTAGTACTGTGTCCAGTAACGTACGACAGCATTCCTATGAACAAACTGTTTTTCACGGAAAAGTTAATGAACCTTCTGAGGCGTTAACAGAGAATACCAGTCTGGTATCACCAACGTTAACCGCGTGTGCTATGAAATGTTTCTTGTCGATGTGTACGTATTTCTCTGTCTCGCCGGAACTTTTCACCATAGACATTGCTTCAACATTCACAAACGACTCGCAATTCTTCGAAGCTGCTCTAGCTGCGGATCGCATCTCTAGGAGCATGGCAGAGAAATATATACATCTTGTGCAGCCAACTGGATATTCCCAAAATCAAAGTCCGAATAGCCCCTTATCGACAAGCAGATCATCGCAGACGTCGCCAGAATGGTGGAAGAACTACTTTCAGGAATACATTTCGAAGTTCAGACCGGTTAGCTCAGTACGTAGATCACAGAGCAATGTTGAAATAGTTATACTACCGACTCTGACTTTCAATATGAGGCAGTTTTCTTTACTTCAAACGTTTGCCAGTTGCCTCGAAAAAGTCACAAAGTCTTGCAGAATTTGCCACGTGGGATCACATCCTGTTATCATAAGAGACTTCTTACTTTACAGACGTGTCAGTTAAAAGGAAACAAAAAATTGAATTACAAATGTTGTTTCATCATAACCAGTAATAAAGTGGAACGAATATCAGTTCACGAACGCAGTCTCTATTACTGACCAGCAAATACAAATCAGTAAGTGAATGTTAAGTAAACAGAAGAAGAAAACCAACATTTGTAATTACAGTTTTTTTTTATTTTAATATTAGTATCATTATCACTCTTGAGCTCCCCAAGGAGCACTGGCTGTCAACAAACTTACGCCAAACCTTCCTGTCCTGTGCCATCAGGTCAAGGTCTTTGCATGTCGTCTTCATCCCCTTCATGTCTGCCCCCAGATCTTTTATCCATGTGTTATATAGGTGGTCTCCTTCTACATCTTATAATTTCTTATGCTACCTGTGCAGTTTTCCTTTGTTCGCTTAATGTACGAACATTCCTGGTGTCAATTATGGAGATTTTCCTAGAAGAAAAATGGTGTTTCATCCACCCAGACTCTTTTCAGGTTTAATATCAGTCTCCATTAAAAAAAATTTTTAAAGTCGACTAAACGTATTTATTAACAAAAAACATAAACGAAGAAAAAGAAAGCTTTCTATGTAGATCAACCATCTTTCGTAGTTTCTGGGAATCTCTGAGGAAGTGAAGAATGAATAGACCACTGCTCTCTCGGGTGTCGTAAAAAGCAAGTTATCTGGGACTGAGCATAATGTAAAATAAATTGCTTCAGAACAACATACCACTGTACTAGAAAAGGCGGCGCTTTGGTACAGGCCTCCTGCACATCAGGTTAACTGCAATTGTGGCCCCATGGTCATTAGTATTCAATCAATCAATCAATCAATCAATCAATACCCTTTAGCTCTCCAGGGAGCACAGGCCTTCAACAAACACTAGCTGTTGCAAATTTTTCTTGATTAAGTGGACCAATGTTACTTTTCGTGTCATGTACTGTTGATTCATCTGTCCTGTCATACACTATGTATCGATTTTTGCTGCAACATTGGATTCGTTTGTAGTTCATTCTATGTTTTAATATAAACGTTTCTTTAATAAACTTCTTAGGTGTTCATCTTACACTGTTGGATTATTTCAATTCTTGTTTGACCAATACATTGAAGGTCAACGGTTAAACTTCATACAACATTCGAAACTGGAACTGTAGAACGCCTTCATTAAATAAGTCCAGTTTTGACGACTTACAATGCTTTAATAATTTTTCATTCTTTCAATATGAATCAACGATAATACTATATTTCACATTCAAGAGCACTAGATATATCACAGCGTGGAGTCTACTATTTCTTAGACATTGCATGTCTGTTACTTTACCGTTTAATCAACGTCCATTATATTTCAACCAAATGCTTGCCACAATTATTATTATTCACGCAGTATTAATGTCTGCTTACAGTTCTATTAGGGTCTCTGCCTAATGTATATATATCACACTTATGTCTATATTATATTTGGCATTGCTCGCCAGGCTCTAACAGCCGTTACACATTATCGTGTTTCACGAATATCGCGTTTTAATATTACCGTCTTACATAAATCCTGGACTCACTGGTCCTTATACATTATCCTTTCATAAGCTATTGAAAGCCTGAACACAGACGGTTATACATATAAGTTTGTGGTCATGCCACATATTCCAAACACTGCCATAGGGCTCGAAGACCACACAAAGACTCCCCGTAACTAAGTCTAACGCGTCATACTATCGCCACACGCAAACTATTTCATTTTATTTAGTAGAAGTGTTACATGGTGCGACCATCCAAATTAAGTTCAAACCAAAATGCTCGCTGACCATGCAACAATCCTCAACATCATCCCCCTCGATCCCAAACGTGACACTTGTGGCACGTGTAAGAGTGGTGGAGACGAAGTACACGTACGTAATTGAAGTAATTATACTAACAATAACTGTTATTATTATTATTATCATACAAATATAACACAGAAGAATAAATATTGTAGTACTAACTAATTAAATAAAGTCATTTTCCACTAAGTGTCCTTAAGTCCTGTATAGTTTCTGGACAACAGATCCGCAAGGTTATTGTCATTTCCAGAGATCGTTAAAATGGTAAAGGAGAATTCCTGGAGGAGTAAATACCATCGATGGATTCTCGCATTTCGCATGGTCCTGGACGTGATGTACGTTAGCGGACTGTGGTCGGTTTGGATGTAAAAATGAGTGCCGATCAAATACTTCGACAACTTTTCGAGGCACCAGACCACAGCCAGTAGTTCTCGTTCCCGGTTGCATATTTCTGTTCAGTTGGGGACAGCTTGCGCGAGACGAAATAACAAGGATGTGGCATACCCTCATACAACTGTAGTAAACATCCCCCGATGCCGTAATTTGAAGCATCTGTTTGAATTACAAATGGAATGTGTAAGTTTGGTAATAACAAAATAGGTGGAGTCGAAAATAAATCCTTGAGTTTTACTAAAGCGTTATTGCATTCCGATGTCCATTTAATTTTATTTGGACTACCTTTGGCAAGCAGTCCAGACAAAGGAGCAGAAATTTGTGCGAAATAAGGAAGGAATTTGTGATAGAAGTTGATTAAGCCTAAGAGGCCCCTAACTTGCTTCTTAGTAGTAGGAATAGAAATATCAAAAATTCGTTTGACAGTTGTATCATCAGGATATAATCTATGGTTACCTATGCGGTGACCAAGAAATGAAATTTCCTGACAACCTATTTGGACCTTGGAAGGTCGCACAGTCAAACAGTGTTGCCGTAAATTAAGAAGAAGAGAAGTCAACCCCTTAATGTGGTCTTCCCAAGAATCGTGAAAGAGGCAGATGTCGTCGATGTACGTGATGACATCTTTTCGATTGCCAAGAAGGCGGCGCATCATGCGCACAAAGGTCTCAGGAGGAATAATGTCATGGGAGATAAGTGATGTATGACCTGGGAGATCAGTAAGTACATCTTCAAAAGAAGTTATGATATTACCGAAATAACAGATATCATCTACAAAGAGATATAGGAAATAGTATAAGAGACCATGGATGTATGTAAGAACAAAACATCTGGTAAAGAAGGAAGAAAAACGTAGACGAACACAATTACAAAGTTCATGTAGTAGAAGTTTGTGCGAGTTGCACGTCGAGATAATGATGTGCAAAAAGAGAACCATTCTTGAATTTTACAGCCTTACGAGTATCATAGTATCGAGAAAAGCGAACAAATGCTAGCTGGTGAGAGAAGTGTTGAAGTGTAAACATACGATCAAATTCAACATCTCCGACATGCTGAAAAAATTTCCGAAGTGTATACCAAGTCGCGCTCGAAGGTAAATTGCGCACCAAGATAGTGCGGTTTAGTGAAATATGATCTCGGACAGATTGAAACTGAGACCGAGAATCAATAAATTTACCATGTTTCATGCGAATCAAACGCGCAGAAGTATTATTACGTGTATACTGTTTCTTGCATGTCGTAATGGTGTGATAATCATGGTGACACCTGTGATTATCCGTATGATTATGATGAGTAACCTGTCCCAAATGAGCATATCGTAGATCATCACCAATGGTTGGAGCCTGATGATCATGAACAGGACATGTTCTTGGGGCAGAACAATCTTGATTGTTCTCAGAACATGCTCTGACAGCAGTACAACCAAAATATGTCAAGTTATTATATTGAGCATTGTTGACCACCTCACTCTCAGGTGAAACCTGCTGATTATAAATACCATCATTCTTTATAACACACGTAACAGCAACAGCAGTTGGAGTATCCGCACCCATGCCAAGAGAAATAACATTATCCACTACCGGAGTAGGTGGTGTAGCCATATCTGCAGCTAACTGTTGCGCTCTAGTTACAACAGCATTCGTCACCAGTGGGTGCGATTCAACCCACGTTGCAATCTCCTGTGGAGTTCAATCTTTAACCCCTGGGATATTCCCCAATATTATTTCAGCTACAGGTTCTCTCAATCCGCAGGCATACACAGTGCCTGTAAAGAATGGTGTATCAATGTGAACCCGTGCCACCGGGAACCACTCTACAGTACCACCAAAAATTACACATTTAACAGATTTCCCTGTAAATGCGGAGGCATCTATTAGCGATTTACGGAATCCGACCATGGTACATCCTGTGTCACTAAAAACTGTTACTTTCTGACCATTCAAAAATCCTTGATGTCGTGTGAGACGTCCCAAGTTCTCACACGAGGACATTGCAGGAATGGTGTGACCACAACGAAGTGTAGTGTTAGTCTCAGATACATGTTGTGACTGACAAACATAACATGTGTCATCTCTGACAGAACATGCATTGGCATGATTAGTTCTATCTTTTTCATCATCTTTATTGTCATTACAAGCATTAGCATGCCTATGTTTACTTTTATCTCTCGAAGGAGCTCGGAAATTACATGTCTTTTTCTTGAAAGACTTAATCTTACTATAATAATCTGAAGAATCATCATTCTTGGAGTCCATACCATATGAAGATCTATGTTTATGATAACCTTTGTGATGTGAATCATCATGCTCCCTGCCTTTGTGATACCCACGATCATAAGTTGAGTAACCTCGATAACCTCGTCGATAAAAATTTGATGGCGAGCGTTGAGGAGGGAAGTTGTAAGACCCCCTACATGAAGGACGAAAATCAGGACGATAACGTCCGTCAACGCTCTTCGATCGAGGTCGGTGATCATAAGATCTATGATCGTGGTGAGCCGCGCACGCAGGCATAGGATCTCGAGGAGAAGATCTGTGGACATCCTTGTTCGGATGTGCTGTTAGGAATTGTCTACCTAAACGTTCATATTCCTGATTAGAATCTGGATGCCTGTCCTGTAAAAATGATTATAATTCATGGCTGCATGAAGATAGAACCTTATCTCGTAACATGAGATCTATCAAGCCATCATAGGTTTTATTGATACCAGACAAATCAATCCATTTAGACAAAAAATGTTTAATAGATGCAATAAATTCCCCAAAATCAGCATCCTTACTTGGCTTAGCCGCATGGAAACGATCACGAAATCCAGATTCAGTTAACTGGAAACGTCTGAGAAGTGTTTCTTTTACGACATCAAAATCGTTTCTGCTTTTCTCATCTAGATTCATGAAGCATTGGAGTGAGTCCCCAGTCAAAAAATCAACCAAGAGACTACTCCATCTCTCTTTAGGTACATTCAAACCTGTTACCTTCATTATAAATATAGACAAGAAGCTGTCCACACAGTCGCGATTCTGATCAAAATTAGGCATTTTAAATTTAGGATAAAACACAGCTGAACCTGCTGAAGCTTTAGAGTGATCAGATTGAAGCTTCGCCTATTCCAAAGCTTTTTCCTTCTCTGCATTAAGTCTTAATGCTTCAAGTTCCATAGCATTTCTATGAGCTTGATCTAATGAAGAAGTTCCATTCTTCGTAGTTCCATTTCTTTATCTTTCAAAGACATTTCTTTCTCTTTAAGTTCTTTTTCTTGGGCTAATTCAAACTTTCTAAGTTCCTCTGCCCGCTTAACAGCCTCACGCTGTTCTATTCTCTCAGCATGCGCTAAGTGTTTCTCATACTTAGTATCTGCATGTTCCTCAAGTTCAGCTCCTGACTTACCCAAACTCTTACCCATGTTGATAAAATCTTCCAACGTCGATATGGTTATAGTTTCTAATTATTTTACAATAGTATATTATCTATCTTAAAATATACAACTAATTTATAAACTCTGAAATCAATCAATCTGTGATGCACATATATTTTCCAATGTGAACTAGAGACGAGCACATGTGACAATGGAAGGCACAAGAAAATGAAACACAGTGAAGTGGTATATCCAATTATACAACACCACGTAATGAATATAAAGTAACTAAAGAAGACTCAAACATATTAATCAGAAAAAAGAAAACATTTAAAATAACATTACAAAAATAAACCAGACAAGTCGTCGTGAAATATACAAAAGACAAGAGTTTTAGATTAACAAACGTAAAAACTCCGACACTATACTGAAATTAGGTCATGCAAATTAAAATGACAAACGACATGACGTCACAGCTAAGCACGAATAAAATGGAGTACGTATGGCAAACTGAGGTGTATCACTTCTATAGTGAAATAAATTCACTAGACCCTCAGTCAGCAATACAGACACAGACCCTAAAAGTCGTTGAAATCTTCTGAATTTCTCCTAAGACAATCCCAGAAGATGACAAGCCCTACCAACCACCCACGAAAATACAGATAAATATAAATTGTGAACACATAAATGATAGAAAGAAAAGCAAGGACGATAGTGAAGTGACCGTGGAGTGAAGGCCAAAGCTAGACCTTTATGAACAGGAATAAAGAATTTAAGCGCCTCAATGAACACAAGGACTTATCTGTTTTTCACTCCTGCCATCGTGAGGAAACCCTGCACCAAGATGCAAGTCGCTGTTATAGTTTGTGTCGTTAAGTGAACAGCTGTTGTCCTGTTGTTTGAAGAAAATTCGTCTCGGCCTTGATGCTGCACAAGGATTCTCGTACTACGTGCCACAATGGGTCCCGAACAACGATGATTGTAGAACTGTTCTACCCTGATCTCTGGCTCGGATCAGGATCGATATTCACAGAGGTCACGGTAAGTTCTACCACAGGAACCAGCTTTGAAACATCTGACCGTTGATACATAAATGTCTCGACATCTTGACGTTAGAATGCTGACATGCGCACACGATTTGCCAGCTTGCCTTGGATGAATTTTCTCACGTTTGACCTTCCACTGAAACTTCGACTATATTTGACTCGATTTCTTCAACCGTAGCGTCCTCGAACTTCTTGAATCGTAGATGATCGATACTTGACCAAACGTGTGACAGAAGAGATGATTCCACATCTGACACCAATTTATGTTGCAGACTTTTCTTGATTAAGTAGACCAATATTACTTTTCGTGTTATGTACTGTTGATTCATCTGTCCTGTCATACACTATGTATCGATTTTTGCTGCAACATTGGATTCGTTTGTAGTTCGTTCTATGTTTTAATCTAAACGTTTCTTTAATAAACTTCTTAGGTGTTCATCTTACACTGTTGGATTATTTCAATTCTTGTTTGACCAATACATTGAAGGTCAACGGTTAAACTTCATACAACATTCGAAACTGGAACTGTAGAACGCCTTCATTAAATAAGTCCAGTTTTGACGACTTACAATGCTTTAATAATTATTCATTCTTTCAATATGAATCAACGATAATACTATATTTCACATTCAAGAGCACTAGATATATCACAGCGTGGAGTATACTATTTCTTAGACATTGTATGTCTGTTACTTTACCGTTTAATCAACGTCCATTATATTTCAACCAAGTGCTTGCCACAATTATAATTATTCACGCAGTATTAATCTGTCTGCTTACAGTTCTATTAGGGTCTCTGCCTAATGTATATATATATATCACACCTATGTCTATATTATATTTGGCATTGCTCGCCAGGCTCTAACAGCCGTTACACATTATCGTGTTTCACGAATATCGCGTTTTAACATTACCGTCTTACATAAATCCTGGACTCACTGGTCCTTATACATTATCATTTCATAAGCTATTGAAAGCCTGAACACAGACGGTTATACATATAAGTTAGTGGTCATGCCACTTATTCCAAACACTGCCATAGGGCTCGAAGGCCACACAAAGACTCCCCGTAACTAAGTCTAACGCGTCATACATCGCCACACGCGAACTATTTCATTTTATTTAGTAGAAGTGTAAGCATGGTGCGACCATCCGAATCAAACCAAAATGCTCGCTGACCATGCAACAATCCTCAACACATGCCAAGTCTTCCTGTCAAATGCTTTCCGCTCAAGGTATTTCCATGTTTTCCTCATCATTTTCACATGTTTCCAACTCTCTTCTCCATGTGTTTTTTGGTCTGCCTCTTTCCCTGGGGATTCCAGAACAAGGACTGCCTTGTAATGCTAACAACAGGTTTCCTCAATGTGTGTCCTATCCATCGCCAGCGTCTTCTTCTCAACTCTTGTTCCACTGGCACTTGTCTGGTTCTTGCCATCAGTTCCACCTCTGTGACTTTGTCATACCATGTCAATCCTTCTATTATTCGCAAGCACCCGTTTATGACAATGTGTAGCCTTTTGGTTGTTGTTTTTATTGTTTTCCGTGTTTCAGAGCCATACAAGGGCAAATACAAAACTTTAATAAACTATTGTCCTTGGTATTACCGACATGTAAATCTGTTTCAGACGTAACAGAATAACATTTACTTGTTATTACTGTTCTACTGGATTCCCCCTTGTTACTCCCTGATCATTGACAGATACAGCGACAGACCATCGTTAGGACAAATAAACTATCAGCACTTAAGAAAAAGAAAACATACGAAGAAAGAAGGAAATCTTGGAAACAGAAAAAACAGAAGTAAAAGCTGTCTAGAGATTCGAAACATTCGCTCAGGCAACAACAACAACAACAACAAAACACTGCGCCTCGCTACAAACAAGGTGGAGTTTGGTTGGCTGTATTGCCTAGTATATATCTGTATTGTGCAGCTAGCTGTTACTTGGATGAACTGTATTCGAATCTCGGACATGCTTGTTCTCTTTCCTTTAACATTCTATTGTGCAGTGTGTTGTATGTGCGTTCTAGAGAGTAAAGAGGCGTCGTTGTTTTCACTATCAGTATACAAAACTGATTCTAATTACCACCAGATAGAAAGTGATTTCAAGATCTTATCAGATTGTTATATTCCTAATGATAATTTTATTACCTAAGATGTAAACTTTAACTGTAACAACTAGAGACATTTTAGATTGCTGGTCTTTATGAAAGTTTTTGTTCGCATGATGACATTGGATGAGTTATTTGGACTACTGGAATAGTAAATGCAATGTCTACTTATACAACGTGTTTCATATTTTGACTAGTGGTCTTCAAGCAGAAGCCATAATGTACTGTTCTCCGCAACTCCAGCTCATCCTTCTGGCATTGAGTTTCGTTAAATATTACAAGTTCAACATTAGTAGCAAACAGACTGACTGTATCTGTAGCAACAGATCTGTCACTGCCAAACATATAGCTTCAAGTCACCCGATATTATCCACTGTCATGTTAACATCTCCTATGTGATTGGTAATTGCATTATCATATTTAACCGAATAATTTCATACTGCTCATACATTTCCAAACATGTAGGTCTCGCCCAGTCGCCAATATGATCAGTCTTCTATATTTTTACTTGCCTGTTCGGACAGTTTTTGTCTTTCTGGTCCATTTAAGAGTCTAGTTTTTTTTTTATTTATAAAGACAAAAATATCCCGTTCAACCTCTGATGAGTGTCACGGATTGCCTCCCCTGCTTTGCAGTAGTGGTCCAACAGTGACCAAAACTCAAGGGCTCTAATATTGGCTTTCACCCCATTGAGGCCAGCTCCTTGACGTGGCTCAAGTACAGCCATCAGCGGCCGAAAAACCAAGACTGGCCAGGCCTTCCTACAATCGAGCAAGACCAAAGTCTGCCCTAGCAAGTCAAGGTGCTGAAGATGGAAGCAACCAGCCAAGAGGCGCACCATAACAATCAGGATGCCACGCACACGCGCAAAGGAAATATGTCTATATCTACAAAACGTTATGGCACTTGCCCTGTGACGGACACCCAGGCAGGCGCAGTGCCGGGCCCTCTGCCTCAAAAGGGCCCAACCCCTACTACTGGGGGTCCTTCTCAATTGCCCCGTGGAGCCAGGAGGCATGAGAATAGAGCTACTGGCCAAGCAAAGCAAAGACCACTTAAAATAATGCACTGGAATGCTGAAGGCGTCAACAGTAAAAAAGTCGGCTACAGAAAAAAAAAAATTAGAGCTCGAAAATATCTTGAATGAAGAGCAAGTAAATGTATGCTGCTTGCAAGAAACCCACCTCAACAAGGACATAGCCTTCAAAATCAGAGGCTACCAGTGCTACCGATCCGACCGAATAGACAGGCGAAAGGGTGGAATACTGACACTCGTGAGGAATAACATCAGTGCATGTCAGCTTGAAACATATATGGAGGGGGCGGAATACCAGATGATTCATCTTAGGACAGAAAGTACAGAATTCCACCTGCTCAACTACTACTCTCCGAGCGACCGCCCACTGGCACTAGACACAATCCCAGCAAAAGAAAGACTGATTGTATGCGGAGACTTCAACAGTCATTCACAGAGCTGGAGCTATGATCACATGGACAGGAGAGGTGAGGAGCTTGAAAACTGGCAGGATGACAATGGGCTTATCCTGATTAACCAGCCAATCGATCCACCAACCTTCTACTCGAGATCATGGCACACCACCTCTACACCAGACCTGGCATTCCACTCACCCAGCCTGGAGTGAAACACCACACGCGTTGTAGGGAAACAACTTGGAGGCAGCGACCACCAGCCAGCCTTCCTAATTGTGGAAAATGAATTTGTCAAGGAAAGCAGCACTCTCTCTAGGTGGAACTACAAGAAGGCAGACTGGACAATGTACCAGCATCGTACCAGTATACTGGCTAGAGATCTGACTGTAGACAAAGACATCAATAAGCTAGTCGATGAATTCAGCAGATGCATATTACAGGCTGCTCGTGAAACAATACCTAGAGAGGCTCGTAAGCACTACAAACCATATTGGAATAGTGAACTAGAGCAGCTGCACAACGACGTGGAAACATCTCGAAAGCAGGCAGAGACCAGTCCATGCCAAGAACACCACAATAACTACCAGCAAGCTAAGGCCAAATTTCAAAGGGCCAAGTTGCAGGCCAGGCGGAGAAGCTGGAAGGAGAAAACAGAGTCCTTGAACTTCGAAAAAGATACAAGGAAACTGTGGAAGCTGGTAAAACAACTTAACGATGAGGGTACAGGGAGAAACTCAAAGACTGCACTTACAAAGATGGAAACATCCTCATGGGAAAACAGGCAGCTGATCACTTTGCAGACTCCTTTGCTAAAGACAACAACATCGAAGTTAGCCCAGAGAAGCAACAGGAGACTCGTGAGAAACAACAATACGCAGGACGAGATGGAACCATACCTGAAGTTATGGAGGCACCAATCACATTCAGAGAACTGGAGCTTGCAATATCCAAATTGAAAATGAGAAAGTCGCCAGGAGTTGATGGAGTGTCCAATGAAATGATTAAGAACTTGGGAACCGCAGCAAAAACAAAGCTGCTGTAGATCTTCAACATCTGTTGGAACTCAGGCAAAGTTCCACAGACCTGGAGGGAAGCAATCATGATACCACTCCTAAAACCAGGAAAAGACAGCTCCACGGCCTCCAGCTACAGACCAGTCAGCCTTACAAGCTTCTCTGCAAAACAATGGAACGTGTCATCAACCTCAGGCTACAGTGGTATTGTCCGTTCGGAAATTCGTGCCCACACATTGAACGTTGTAACTTTGCAACACCTTGACGGGTGTTATTGAAATTTACTACGTGTCCCACTGATATCAATGCAGTTATTAATATATTTTTTGCCCTTACAAAACTCATGTCATGTTCGAATTTTCTTCTTTAAGTTATCTAAAAAACTCTTACCGTTGTCTGGGTTAATTTTTATTAGTTCTACAGGAAAGTTACAAGATCCATTCAAAAATTGCGCACTTAATTTTTGTTACAGCACAGCACAAGCGATGAAATGTGCTATTCAATATTTTTTTTGTTTGAATTAGTGTAGTTACTACATGTCCGCACGTGTGCGCACCTATTGTACACAGTCACGAGTAATTATTTCAGCGGCGTATGCTAATTGCAATGAGTTGGCTGCAACGAAACAAAACGACACCAGCGTATAATATATTAATAAAGTAAACTGCATAATTATGAAAAGCGCAATGAATCTGAAATGCAAATTTATCACTTTGCAGAAGGTAACTGTTATATTGTACAGGCATTTTCGCAAGAGGCTAAGATGGGTTGTTTATACCACGACATCCAAGAACCAGGTAGGAGAACACGAAAGGCCCTGGGTGTGGATAGAAGATCTTTTCGACGTTGGATACAACAGGACGGTGATTGTACAGAGGCTGCGGTTAAGCAAGGAAGGAAGACAAAAATTGATGATTTTGACAAGGATGTCATTAGACGTTTGATTTTGAAGATGTTTAATGCCAATCAACTTGTTACTCTCCGCATGCTGAAAAGTCGGCTGCAAGCAGAATGCGATATTAACGTCTCAAAAACAACTCTTTGGCAACTTGTCAGAAGTGTCGGTTTCACTTTTAGAAAAACGTCTGGCGGAAGGAATTTTTTATGTGAAAAACCACATCTGGTTGCAGCTCGAAGCAAATACCTTAGGCAGATTCGTGAGAGAAGGCAAGACGGCTATGATATAGTGTATTTGGACGAATCTTGGGTTAATGCTCATCATACGAACGAGAAAGAATGGCAATCTGTTGAAGGAGACCATAGAAGGAAAATTCCCAGCAACAAAGGTCAACGCATTATATTAGCACATGCTGGCAGCAGACAGAATGGGCTTGTCCGTGATGCAGAGCTTATTTTTCAATCAAAGTCTGTAGATGGTAGGGACTACCACAGTGAAATGAATGGGCAGATTTTTCGAGATTGGATAGTGAATACACTCCTCCCGACTCTAGATAGGCCGTCTTGACTGGTGATGGATAATGCGTCCTATCATAATGTTATAGCGCAGGAGGATAAAGCTCCCACTTCGGCAAACACGAAAGACGAAATCAGGAGATGGCTTGTGAATGAAAATATCTTCGCTGACAACAGCTATTTAAAACCAGAGTTGTTGCAGCTTGTGAGACAGAGGAATAAGACAAAAGTGTATCTGATTGATAAAATCATCCAAGAGCAGGGTCATGTTTCTCTTCGACTCCCACCTTACCATTCCCACCTTAACCCAATAGAGCTGGTTTGGGCTAGAGTTAAAGGGCAAGTGACCGCCCAGAACACCACTTTTAAAATGTGCGATGTTTAAGACATGACTCGTGAGGCCCTTTCACGAATAGACACAGAGTACTGGGCTAAATGTGAAGAACACGTGCTACAGGAAGAAGATTACTGGCAGCGAGATGGCTTGCAGTTTATCCAACCAATAACTGTTGTGAACTTATTGGAGTCGTCCGATTCGGAATGAGGCACGTCGATCGCATTCCTTCGTTTGTGATAAACTAATTTCATATGCCAATCTATCATCATCATAACCCTCCACTCACAAAGGAGCATAGGCCTCCAACAAACACATGCCAAGTCCTCCTGTCACGTGCCATCATCTCAAGTTCTTTCCATGTTCTCCTCATAATTTTCACCTCTGTTTCCAGCTCTCTTCTCCATGTGCTTCTTGGTCTACCTCTGCCTCTCTTGCCTTGGGGGTTCCAGAACAAGGACTGCCTTGTAATGCTATCAACAGGTTTCCTCAGTGTGTATCCTATCCATCGCCATCGTCTTCTTCTCATCTCTTGTTCCACTGGCACTTGTCTAGTTCTTGTCATCAGTTCCACGTTGGTAACCTTGTCATACCATTTTAATCCCTCTATTCTATCCAAGCACCCATTTATGAAAGTCTGCAGCTTTTTGGTTGTTGTCTTTGTTGTTCTCCATGTCTCCGAGCCATACAATAGGACTGACTTCACATTTGAGTCGAAGATTCTTATTTTCGTGTTGGATCCGATTTCTCTTGATCTCCATATATTTCCCAATGCAATGAAAGCTCCTCTTGCCTTTTGTATTCTTATTTTGATATCGCTGTCTGTCCCTCCAACTTTGTCTATATTGCTGCCAAGATATGTGTACGATTCTACATCTTGTATTGGTGTATCTTCAATTTCAACCCTGTTATCATTACCTGCATTTATTCTCATTATTTTTGTCTTTTCCCTGTGAATTTTCAGACCCAGTTGCTGTGACCTCTCATCGAGTGTTTTCAATTTGTCCTGCATCTGATTACGGTTATGGGACAGAAGAACCAAGTCATCAGCAAAATCCAGATCATCCAACTGCTTAGTCAGAGTCCACTGGATTCCATTTCTGTTGTGTGTTGTCGATGATCTCATAACCCAATCTACTGCCAGCAAGAAAAGAAATGGAGACAAGAGGCATCCCTGTCGCACTCCTGTTCTTATCCCAAACGGTTCTGTAAGCTGTCCTTCGTGAAGAACTCTGCATGTCATGTCTTCATATGTTTTCTTTATTAAATTAATGATCTTCAGGGGAACTCCATAATGCCTCATCAATTTCCAAAGTGATTCTCAGTCTACACTGTCAAATGCCTTTTCGTAGTCCACAAATCCGATGTATAGTGGTGAATTCCATTCCAGACTTTGTTCAACTATTATTCTCAAAGTGGCTATCTGGTCTGTACATGATCTGTTTGTCGAAAACCTGCTTGTTCATCTCTCAGTTTCTTGTCTATGGACTCTTTTAATCTCTCAAGGATAATCCTGTTTAATACTTTTCCTGGCACTGATAGTAACATTATTCCTCTATAATTTGTGCACTCTTGTAAATTTCCCTTCTTAGGCAACTTAACCAGATATCCTTCCTTCCATTCTGCTGGTATCTCTTCCTTTTCCCAGACTTTACCAAGTAATTTATATAACATCTCTGTAGCCGTGTCGATATCTGCTTTGATGGCCTCTGCTGGAATGCCATCAGGTCCAGACGCTTTTCCATCTCTTAGAAGCTTTATGGCTTTCTTAATTTCTTCCTTCGTTGGTCTTTCATCGTTAATTTGTAGCTCTTCTTCTGCTGGCTGGATGTCCTGCGGGTTTTGTGGAGCTGGTCTATTGAGAAGGTCCCCAAAATATTCTGTCCACCTCTTCATTTGCTCTTGTATATTGCTGAGCAGTTTCCCATTCTTGTCTTTTATGAGGCAACTTGTTTGCTTGTATTTGCCTGTTAGCTTCTTTGTGCTGCTATACAGTTCTCTCATATTTCCTTTGGCTGCAGCATCTTCTGCCTCTCTTGCCAACTCCTCAGTATACATCCTCTTGTTTCTTTTGATACTTCTTTTTACTTCTTTGTTTGCTTCTGTGTACACTTCTTGAGTCTTGGCTTTGGAACTTCTGGTTTTGCTTGTGTTTAAATCTGCTTTCTTGTTTTTTCTGTCTTTTATCTTATTGATGGTTTCTGTTGTTATCCATGCTTTTTGTTGTCGTTCCCTTTTCCCCAGTATTTCTTCACATGTCTCATTCCATACAGCTTTAATTTGCTGCCAAGAGTCTTCTGTATTCTCTACATCTTCCAGCTGTGGAGCAATTGGAATTTGTTGCATACTGTGACCGCAAATTTGTCTCTTGTTTCTTGATTTCTTAGATGTCCTACATTAAATTGTTGTCTATAATTTTGCATTGTTGCATATCTCTTGAGTTTCATTTTTACTTTGGCTATCAGAAGATGGTGATCTGATGCCACATCTGCTCCTCTATATACCTTTACATCCTGCAATGATGATCTAAACTTCTTGTTTATGCATATATGATCAATCTGATTTTCTGTTCTATGGTCTGGTGATATCCATGTTACCTTGTGTATTCTCTTATGTGGAAACATGCTTCCTCCTATAGCCAGTTGATTTGAAGCACAGAAGTTTGCAAATAGTTCCCCATTTTCATTCATTATTCCTAGCCCATGTTTTCCCATGACTTCTTCAAATCCGGTGTTGACTGTACCTATCTTTGCATTCATGTCACCCATCAAAATTGTGATGTCTCTTCTTTTTACTTTATTCATAATTTCCTGCAGTCTAGTATAAAATGCTTCTTTCACAGACTCTTCTTTGTCATTAGTTGGTGCATAACATTGGATGACATTTACATGAACTTTCTTTTTAACTGTTTTGAAAGTAGCTGTTATTATTCTGGGTCCAACAGCTTCCCATTCAATGAGTGCTTTCTGTGCTTCTTTAGATAACATAAGAGCTACCCCTTCACTGTGGTGTGAACTTTCGTCTTCATGTCCTGAGAACAGCACCAATTCACCTGTGATGAGTTTCTTCCTGTCTACCCCCTTCCACTTTGTTTGACACATTCCCAGAACCTCGATTTTGTATCCATCATTTCTGCTGATTCTTGCGCCCCTTTCCCTTGTTCGTTTAATGTCTGAACATTCCAGGTGCCAAATCTGGAAGTTCTCCTAGAGGAAAGAAGGTTAGTCAGCAACACAGACTCCTTTCGGCTTTCTCTGTGTTGCATCATACGCCTCCCTGCGAGAGGACCTTTCCCTGTCTTGGATGGCTGTGTTTTATTTTCTTTATTTGACTTGTCCATGTTTGTTGAAGTTTTTTGTGGTTTAAATTTTTTTTTTTTTACAGGATGGGGTAACCAGCCCCATGCCCAACCCTCCTTACTCGCTTTCTACGACATGCTTGGCAGGGAACATTGTTACTATTCTTTGCTCCCCTTTCGGGCCCCGGTAACACATGGGTGATGCCAATCTATAATAACACATAAACAGTTACGATTTGTCATAGCTTCCTGATGATTTACTGCTATCATGGTTCATTATCAGAACATTAT